>CAJHZI010000263.1:505000-520000 GCA_905160935.1 Enchytraeus crypticus | reverse complement strand
CTCCCATGGATAAGAGAAGACTGGCGGAACGGGACTCAGTGATAAATTCCTACACGGAAGAGGTTGTGATGAAGAAGAAGATGAAGCTGGACCTGGAGAATTCTGAGTCTGCAGAATAATTATCTAATTTGTACTGATGGAAGATTTTAATAGAGCCTGTTTGTTCTGATTTAATACAAACATTGTACTGATGTTCTGAATTGTGTTATTTTAACTAATGTTCTGTACTTATCCCGTGTTATTTGAACTGTTACATAGAACATATCTCGTTCTATTTTAACTAATATTCTGAACTGACCTCGTGTTATTTGAGCTAATATTCTTTCACCGTGTGTCACTTTGATAACTGAGTTGATCAGCAATGGAGTGCTTTGATGTTGATACCTGATAATTATTATTTAGTGTTTAGAACAGTTACTATTGTTTATGGTTGTCATAGTTTACTATTCAAATCTTCACATGTTGTGAACAAAATTGTATGTTATTTTGATTCTCAATCTCATGTCCCATAAGGCACATTTATTATTATTACTATTACTTTTATTTTATGCCCAATATTATAACAAATCTTATCTTATCGTAGAATATGTAACAAAACGTTACATTTTCTACTATAAAAGTCGACCCTTTGTAGCAGAATTGTTGAGACATGAGCAGATGATCGTCGAATGTCTTCAAACTTTCATATAAAAAAAAAAAAAAAAAGTCAGATGCCTGTCCCGTACTAGTCCTGAAAGTAGAAAATAAGTAGGTTTTAATAGAGTTCGATGCTGTTGTAAGTGTATAGCCGTATTCAAGAAAGTAGGTAACATGAATCAAGTTGGATTAAGAACGTCAATAATAATGACAGTAAATATGGTGAAATGATCAACCATGTTGATGTCTATTACTTTTTACTACTTGTTTTAACCGTTTGGCTATTTAAAATTAGTCCATTCTCCGTGTAACCAGTCCAGTGAATGTGCTGGATTACAGAACAAGAAGACAGCTTAATCAGAATTCAACGTTGTCTTCTGCGCTAAAAAAATTAGAAGTCGATAAAATCATGAAATTTTTGTTGAATGAAATATATTTTTCTATTAAGTGACAAATCAAGGGAGATTATGTATAAAATGTTCTTGAATGCAGGCAATAAAAATGAAGGCAATAAAGAATGAACAAATCATTTTGTAGTGATTTATAAAGAGAAGTTGGGCCCAAAAATTAACTGATTGATTGCAGAAACATTATCAAACATAATCAGACATCAACACCCATACATATAAACACACATATGTATTTACATGTATAAGCACACATATCATTACGTAACATGAGACGACATAACACAACGTGACATTGTAAAAAATAGCATAAAATAACATAGCAAAATATAATAAAATATAACTTAAGTTCCTTTAATTTAATCTAATTTTAAGTTAATTTTAGTTTTAGCTCCACTAATATTTCTGCATATATTCTTAATTAAATGGATGCTTGTCAATTGACTATATTCTTTATCACGTGATTGAATTGCAATTTACTATTACATATGACTCTCAAATACAGCAAGTGTTTGAGAGAATTAATCAGATCTTCGTAGCCTTTCATCTGGATTTGATACGAGTTCTTTTAGTATCTCAAACACTCCGTCATGTTTGATGAGTTGTGTGTGAGAGTATTGTACTACATCACTCCCGCATTTAGATACTGTCAAGACCTGATTCTACAATTTTATGATTATCTGAGGTAAAATGAGATCCTGAGATTAAATGGTCTAGGGGTTAAATTTCTATAATTGAACTTTAATAATTATATTGGAATCTTTGCCTGCCCTAGATTTTTGACTGAATCTAGATGACCTTCTAATCTGTTAATGAATTCAACAGCTGAATTAAATTTAAAAAATAATATTAAAAGAAATAAAAGATAATACAGTTATGCAACACTGGTACTCACGCTGTTATGATATGGTAACACTGGTACCCACGTTGTAATGATGTGGTAACACTAGTACTCATGTTGTAATGATATGTTAACACTGGTACTCACGTTTTGATGACGTCACTATACGTCACTCTCAGACTTGCACTGATCATCAGGCAGCAGTTCAGCGTAGGCGTGGCTTAAATTATACAAACACGTATAATAATCGTGATTTACTCTTTTCCTTTTCGTTTCATTGTTAGATATTTTATATACCTCTATATCACCAATAAGTTAAAGTCTACCTGTATGCACATATATATATATATATATATATATATATATATATATATATATATATATATACATTATATATATACAATGTATATACATAATATATACATGATATATATATATATATTATATAATATATATGTATACATAATATATATATACACATAATATATATATGCATTATATAATATATATGTATATATATATATATATATATATATATATATATATATACAGTATCACCAATAAGTTAAAGTCTACCTGTATAACTTAAGTGACACTTACTGACATTGAGCTTCACACTCATTCGAGAACTTTCTCTTGGACCCGTCACTCAACCGAGCACAGACTGGTGGTTCACTGGAGGCGGGACAGGTGCAGGCTGGTGGAGGGGGCATGGTGGTGGGAGTGGTGGTGCGTGGTGGTGGTGGTGTTGTTGAAAATTCCTCACCAGAGATAGACTCACAGAATCCTGGTGTGATGTCCGTATTGTTCCTGTGCATATGTGTAAAATTATTAAAAAATAAAAAAATAATTGTTCCAATTAATTAGTTAGTATCAATGGTTTATGTATTTTGCGAAAAGGTATTATTTAGAGATAATTATATTATGAATGGTATGATTTAGAGCCAAGTTTAACGTCAGTTAATATCTAGGATATTCCGTGATGGACGAGCGTTGAATTTGAACACTGGATCTAGTAATCCCTCGCGGGACTACTTACTGATGAGCTACAGCTCAGTCCTCGAATACTACTGATAATCAGCAGAATAGATGTATAAAACTGCAACGAAGCAAATAGGTGGTTACATGAAAATTGTTCTAATATTTTAGTTAAAAGCGTTAAACTACTAGGGAAATGTCATACTTGCACTGGGCCCAGCATTCACTACTGAAGACTTGACGCGACCCATCTGAGCCCGTTGCACAAACTGGTGTCCAGACTCGTGGATCACACGGACAGGCTGTGTACCCATTGTCATCACATGTCCCTGCCTCTAACTCTGTAGCATCACTGGGGCACAAATACACAATTCAACGATAAATCTTAATTGCAATATTCTGCGATAATTGAAAGTCATATAGCTGCAAGATATATACCTTTACCTTTTAAATTTAATTAATTAGTGAAATAATAAATTAATAAATTAAATGTAGTCATCGAATTCAAGCTGTATTTCTGGAGTAGGTTTTGACAAGTATGCTATCGAATTGATCGTAGAACTAAAGGCATCTGGGTTCTTGGACCCAGGTCCTTTTGACCTGGATTTTCTGTAACTTAAGAGAAAATAAGAAATAAAGAAAGTCAGAAAGGCCATTATAATGGTGAGCGCATATAGGCTCATAAATTGCTGCAAAACGTTTAATTCCGACCCTAGTTAATCATAGATTCCAGGGAATATGATGATGGCGATGATGCTGATGATGATGGTGATGATGATGATGATGATGATGATGATGCTGATGATGATGATTAGATTAAGTAGTAATAAGCTTTAGCTGAATGGTATATTGAGATACTCACAAGCAGGAGGCCTCGCATTCATTCCTATAGTCCATGTGGAGCTCATAGTACCCCACACCACACACTGGCTTATCCACCGGCTCACAGCCACATGGAAAGTTGCTGTCTGGAGACATTGAATTCAGCCATTCCATGTCATGATCAGTTCCACCAAAGTGATCGTCACTGAAGAGATCCAGAGTGCTGTAGCCGTGGGGTTCACTGAATGCTGCTAAGTCTGAACCAGTGGATAGGAAATCTGATCCCTCTGTACTCGTTTCTATGAAGTCATTATCTGTTCCAGGTCCTCCATGTTCTTCACTGGATTCAATGACATCACCATCAGGTCCTCCATGTTCTTCACCGGATTCAATGACGTCATCATCAGTTCCAGGTCCTCCATGCTCTTCACTGGATTCGATGACGTCATGAGCAGTATTGATGGTTATCGTTGGCTCAGTTACTATCGACTCTAGTGACTGGTCATCCGTCTTTGAATATTTTCCCATTGACACGCCCTCTTTTGTAGTCACAAGCATTGGAGGTGCGGTTTCTGACAAATGAGGCGTGGTATTTGACTCAGGAGGCGTGGTTTCTTGCATACTGTTTTCTGTACTTGGTCTTGCAGATTTCACTGTAAAATCGTATTTTCCTTTTTGATGACCTCTATGCTTACCCATCTCTTCACCTCTATGCTTACCCATCTCTTCACCTCTGTGATTTCCAATTTCTTCACCTCTATACCTTCCCCTTTCTTCGCCCTTATGTTTTCCTATATTGTCGCCTCCGTGTTTCCACTCGTGCATTCCAGAATGCTCTCCTTTGCGTTCTTTAAAATCATGATCATGATGTTTTTCACAACGTCCAGCAATAATATTCACCGCTCCCCTGTAGAACATTAGTAAATTGCCTAACCTTAGAATATTAGAATAACCAAAGAATATTGGAATATTAGTAAATAGCCGTAGCCTTTTATTTAAATTTATGTATCTTTTATTTATTCTAATATTTGCTAAACGATTATTGACTAGTGTATAACACGGGATATCGTGACAGGCGGTTTGGCTCGGATTCGAACCTCTGATCATTCATGTCTAATCATGCAAGTACATAATTAGGCCGAGCAGTCGATGATGTCTAATAAAATGTACGGCCATTTTATCGTTTGCTTTGACCATAATACATTAACAAATATCTTACGTACAGGAAAGGCTACCATAATCTTATACCAGTACACGTTATTCAACTGCTACATTATTGTTATTTAGCATTATTATTAAGCATCACTAATTAGCATCACTAATTAGCATCACTAATTAGCATCACTAATTAGCATCACTAATTAGCATCACTAATTAGCATCACTAATTAGCATCACTAATTAGCATCACTAATTAGCATCACTAATTATTTTTCATCTTATTTAGCACTGCTCAGTCATATTTAGTCAGGATTGCACTGGAGTAAGCTCTAAGGAATATCTAGTAGAATCTCTGAAACTATTTGGTTTCACAGTGTTCGATGTTGTCATGGACAACAACAGCACTCTAATCGTATTGTTGTTGTTATCACTTACGCGCATCCAGCCTCGCACGGGCTCTCAAACTCCTCCAGTCTTCCACCAGACATCTCTCCACAGGACGGCTCCTGCTCGTGAGGACATCCACATTTCTGATGGGAATAGCGAGGTCGACAGGTACCTGAAGCGTTATAATAATAATACTTGTATAGAACTTATCATCATCATCATTTTTCTACGATCCTATGTTGCTATGTTAATGTTTCCATGTTTCCGGTAGTCAGCTAGATAGAGCTCAATTGTGTTCTTTCTGACGGCCGTTTTATTTGTATTCTGTCTCGTTGTATGCGCTTTGTGTATATTTTTGATTCAGTTACAAATAAATGATCATGAGGTTCTCTCTCTCTCTCTCTCTCTCTCTCTCCCTCTCTTCTCTCTCTCTCTCTCTCTCTCTCTCTCTCTCTCTCTCTCTCTCTCTCTCTCTCTCTCTCTCTCTCTCTCTATATATATATATATATATATATATATATACCTGTGTGTATATATATATATATATATATATATACCTGTGTGTATATATATATATATATATATATATATATATATATATATATATATATATATAAATATATATATATATACACAGGTATATATGTATATATATATATACATATATTTACATATATATACATTTATATATACATGTATATATACATGCATATACATGTATATATATATATATATATATATATATATATATATATATATATATGTATATATACATGTATATATATGTCAGCCGCTGTCTTAATACCACAGAGCATATACATATACGTAGTAACTGAGCTGGTCACTGGTCAGATCTTATTCAAATAAATCACTTGAAAATCTTCAGTTGCAAGAGTAATTTATATTTTCTAAAATAACCTCAATTGTGTAAATTTTATAAATCTAAAAAATATTATATAAAAAATTAAAAAATAGTTATATATAAACAACCCTAGCTATCGCTAATGTAGCTACCTCTGCATGTAAATAGAGGATTAACAATATATTTGCAGATTTAATTACATGTATAAACCTAAAAATTTGAGATAGAAACGTTTGAAGCATCGTTTTACCTAGAGCATAGATAGCCAGGCTCACAAGAAGAACTCCCTTCATTTTGAAGAGAGGATGTGAATCAGCTGTGAATAGGGTAATAGACGAGTTGCACCATCGAGTGTACGGCACACTTTTCACTGAACACAATTGTTTACGCTGATTTTATACCCGATGATATATCTAACATTCTGTTATCTTTATACAAGCTCATACGGTTAGGCCTCAATATGCTCATGCTTTTCATTAATGATATAATAACAACTCTATCACATGACACCAATTAATTTTTTATAATTACGAGACAGCAATGCATGACGTCGGTAAAATTAAGCTACAATTGAACGAATGAGAGTAGTTTTGCTGTTTCATTAATTCAGACATACAGCACGTGTAGAGATATGAAAGGTGGTTATACAAATGTATAACAACCTTTCTTTTATACTACCTCGCTCCACTGGTCAGCAGGGCTGCTCTCTCTCTCTCTCTCACTTTCTTTCTCTCTTAGTGCACTGCCTATTGGCAGGTCCAAAACGCTTTCACTCTTCTCCGTATTCCGCTTTCCTCTTCATCTCCACATGTGAGTGGGTCTTTAAATCATCGAATACGCCTAATCTCGGCCTGCCCCTGCCTCTTTTTAATTCCATTCTACCTTCTATGACCTCTTTTAATAGACTTTCCCGCCTTAGAATGTGTCCTATCCAACTCTTCTTCCTATTTCTCAATACATTTATCAACTGTCTATCTGTACCAACTCTCTGCAGAACTTCATGGCTTCATCTCATTGAAAAATTTGTCTCATAGTATCAATCGTGCATCCAGAATCATCCTGTCTACGTCACATTATGATTCTGGTGCTCTGCTAATAAGAAAACTCAAAGAGCATTCCATCGATCAACAAGTTGTTCATTTTAAGTTTCCTTGAATAACAACAGGCAAAATTGAATAGTTATTGTGTTAGCTTTCTTGCTAACATATACTGAAAGCTTTAGTTAGCTTTGGATAGAGAGAGAGAGAGAGAGAGAGAGGGAGAGAAAGAGGGAGAGAGAATGAGACGGACAGAGAGACACAGCCAGCCAGCAATAAGCAGGTATTTAGAGTACCGATTAGATCTCGTTGCATGCAATATTTTTCTCCAAAACGCAATAAATAGTAACGCTAATTTTAAATGTTGACAAATATATTGAAATATATTAAGATCCTGGACGCTACAAATACAAAGGTTGACAAAAGTGTCACATCTAAATCAAACTTTGCTACGAAACTTTCTAAAACGAATGGAAAAGTGATTGGAATGAATTATAAATCGAAAGGAATGAATAGGAGTGAAGATTTATTCGAATTCCGACCCTAACTAAACTGGGATTCAGGAAAAATGGTGATGATTATGACGATGAAGATTATGACGATGATGACGATGACGATGATGATGATGATGATGATGACGTTGATGATAATAATGATCGTTTTCATGATATTCATATATTCATGCATATATATCGCAGATGACTCCTACATCTAAAGCTCAGTATCTAACATCTAGGCCCGTATATTTAAACCTATTTCAAACACAATTAGAAAAGTTGATCTGTTGAGAAAAGATTGTATTATATTAAAATATAATATAAGATTGTATTATATTATTATACAATATTACAATAGTATATTGTTTTTTAATTGCATTGAACGTCTAAGATATGTGCACTTCAGCGAAGGCATCAGGATGCATGGCTATGGGGTTCTCGAAGCTAGTAGGACCCCTCGTGGTGGAACTCTCTGTCGATGTGGAAGATCCACAACAACTGACGCCATCTCGTGCCCGAGCTACGAGAGAATCCGTAGTGCTGGGGGCCAGAATCTTCATGAGGAGGAAGACAAAGACTAGGAGTATCAGAAGAGCTCCTATAACGATGCCAACGATTTCTCCAGCAGTCAAGGCGTTGGGATCTTTTCTTGGCGGCACGATCTGAAATTCATCTGAAAGAATAAAGAGCATACACTATACAGTATCCATCAAGATAAAGTTTACATCTAATTTTGTAAGAAAAAACTTACATTACACAATATTCAATGGCGTATGTTAAAACACAACTGACGCTCTAACCACTCTGCTGTCGAGTTACGCTACAGCCTGCTGCTTGTTGTAAAGTCCTCGCCGTTATCATGGATGAAATAACGGACGCTAAACTCTTAGCACTTGTTGTTCTTTTTCTCTCAGCATTCGGTCCATTTGCCGGTCCATAGCAAACAACTCCTCCACAGATCTTTATCCTCAGCTTTTCTTTTCATTCTTACTGCCGAATGCGTTATCAATTCGTATGGCATTCCAAATTTCGGTATTTCTCTCTCTTCCATCCAAATCTTCTTTCTATCACAGTCTTCTAGTCAATAATCTCCTCTTAGATAATTTCCTATCCATCTCTTCTATCTATTCTTATAACAATTAATAATTGCCTATCTGTGCCTTTAGCCTATCTAGCTTCTTTTAAGCTTATTATTATCTTAAGTGATTTGATAACTGGCTGGAGCCAGTGGCGACGTCGTTAAGACACTCAACCGCGGATTAGTATGTGTGGGGTACAAATCCTGGGCTCCCCCGTCACTGACATCGCTTTCGAGAAAACTAAGGAAACGTCAGTAAGGAAACTGACGTAACCTTTAGCTTTACCTTAGCTTTACCTTAGCTTTACCTTAGCTGTTCCTTAGCTTTACCTTAGCTTTACCTTAGCTTTTTATTTTAAGCTTATTATTATCTTAAGAGAATGTAGTAAAGTGTAACCCCAGGTCATAGGCACCCTCCAGTACCCCTCTGCATCAAAGGTGGCGAAGGAAATCGCTTCCACGGCCAGTGCCTCCATGTCCTGGAATGAGAGTAGGATGTGTTTTCCCTTGACCTTGCCCTCACCCAGAGCGATGTGACCTTCGAGCCACGACAACCAGTAGAACCTCTCAGTGCTGCAGGAGAGCACATCGGGTGTGGCGGTCTCGACTAGTTTACTGCCCCTAGCACCTCGCCTAAATGTATATTAATATAAATATTATTATATTTAAAAATAAATAAACCACCGCCTGGAGCCAGTGGCGATGTCGTTAAGATATTCAACCACGGATCAGTATGTGCGAGGTTCAAATCCTGGGCTCGCCCGTCACTGACATCGCTTTCGAGTGAGGAAACTGACGTTAACCACACATCCTTACCAGCTTTTGCTTTTAATTTATTAGGTGCATATTGTTTTGATTACCAGAAGAAACGAGCGAGAAGAAGAATAATGTAGCTGTATTTACTAGTTTCTGTATTTACTAGTTTCTGTATTTACTAGTTTCTGTATTTACTAGTTTCTGTATTTACTAGTTTCTGTATTTACTAGTTTCTGTATTTACTAGTTTCTGTATTTACTAGTTTCTGTATTTACTAGTTTCTGTATTTACTAGTTTCTATATTTACTAGTTTCTGTATTTAGTAGTTTCTGTATTTACTAGTTTCTGTATTTACTAGTTTCTGTATTTACTAGTTTCTGTATTTACTAGTTTCTGTATTTACTAGTTTCTGTATTTACTAGTTTCTCTATTTACTAGTTTCTCTATTTACTAGTTTCTCTATTTACTAGTTTCTCTATTTGCTAGTTCCTACCACAGACTGGTGGTGGCGCTGATGTTGTCTAGGACGAGGGTGTAGGCGTGTTTGGAGTTGTAGACCTCGTGCATGATGGCACTGAGCACTATCTCAGCCCGTCCGCAGGTCCTCAGAGCAAACAGCGTGGCAGTCCTATGTCTCACTGACCACCACGCCTGGTCAAAGTAGACGAAACTACTGGACGTGTAGCCCATCTCAACAGCTGTGCGGTCAGTCAGTCAATCAATCAATCAATCAATCAAATAAACAATCAGTTAGTCACTCAATCAATCAATAAATTAGTCAAGCAATCAGTTGACCTGTTAGTCAATCAATCAATTAATCAAGCAAACAACAGGATCAATAAGTCAGTCGCTTAATCAGTCAATATAATCAATCAATCTGTCAAACAGTCAATCAGATAAGGTATTACTCAGTCAATCAATCGAAAGGAAGCCAATCCGTAAATCAATCAATCAGTCAATCAGTTAACCAGTTCATCAATCAATAAAAAGTACTGTTAAATTCTTTCGAAATACAATTAAACTACGTTGAAATTAATTAAATAGATGACTGGTAGAAAATATCTATTTATAGACATTCATTCATAACATTATTAAATATACTTTCACAAATAGCACACTGCTTCAGCAATCAATTCTTTTCTTCGAATAAATAAATTTTAGGATTGATTGAATAATGATATGATATTAAAAGAAATATAAACTATCGGCAGCTTACATTAACTTTTCTAGAGTACATGTAAAGACTAGAGCTGCAGACAGAGACTAAAATTGATACAATTTTAGACACCTGCAGTCACCGGTTGGTTATTGCTTCAAACAACCTGGACACAACACGAGGAAGCTGCAGACACAGATTAAAATTGATTAAATATACGCTACAATTATCCCACTAACCAATCGTTTCCCAGATCCGCCACTCAGCGAATGCTCCTCTATCTCCAGTCAATCCCATGGACGTTATCTGAAGTGGATTAGAGTCCGTGTAATCAATCAATATATCCCTGTCACGAAACTTTGACTCCCCCACTTTGATCTGACCCCCCTCCCAGCTCACCCAGAAATCCCTCATGTGGCTGGCTGCTATCACGTTTGGCTTGTGAATGCTATGGAGCAGGTTCGAATCCTTCCACAGCGCTACCTGGAATCAATTTGAATAATTAATAATAATTTACCACCTGGAATCATATAGAACTTATGGCTCTAACACTTGCTGCTGGAAATAGAAAATAACTTAATTAGATTTCATGAACAGCATGGTGCTGAAGATCATCATGAACAACACGGTGCTGAAGGCGAAAGACAGAGAAGAGTGGAGGCGTTATATACCATGGATCCGTCAGTAGTCAGTGCACTAAGAGAGAGAACGGTGGGTTTACAAACTTTTAAAGAAATGATTTGAGCACAGAAACCGTATAAATAATTAAAGTTCAAGTAGGAAAGCCTAAGCCTGACCTCTGTGTTTTGATTGGCACCTATATAGATGTTGTAGACATCCAGTGGATCCTGGTATCTTGACGCTAAGATCAGATGCGCCGCGTTGCCCGAGACTTGAAAGTGGAACCAGTGGGTCCAGCCGTGCAGGTGAAACCACTTGATGACGTTGTTGTTGAACAATGACGTCATTATCCAGAAATCACCTACGTCATCAGTGACATCATGTTGCAGCGTAAATACATGTAAAATGATGTATAAGAATAATAATATATATATAGTAATAATAATAATTGTAGTTAAATATTATGTTTGTCAATAAAGCGTAAGACTACATGTAGTTAATTTTGTTACTATCAATTGCTACTAGTGTTAGTAATACCTAAGAATAACTATGCATCTGAGTTTTTAAATAGAAAGCTTTAACTAAAAGTGATACAGATCTAAAAGCTGTACATACTCCATGATATTCAGTATGTAAGCTATATTGCTTTTTTGTAACCTATACGCTATAAAACTCTGCTATCTGACCGGTGATTCGTGATAAATGACCAAATACTAGTAAACCTGGGCTCGCCCGTCATTGACATTGCATTAGAGTGAGGAAACTGAAGTTAGCATTAACTTTACAAGCTTTATTTACTATAGAAATGTATATTATACGGTATATTAAGTATATTATACTGTTTAACAGTAGCACTATAAACAACGCTTTGTTATTCTAGTTGTTCTCGTTGTGGTTGCTGTTGTGTGTGTGCATATGTGTATACGTGTATATGTTCGTGTATGTGTGCATGTATACATGTATGCGTGTGTATGTGTGCTTGTAAAATATGCTTGTATATGTGCGTGTATATTTGCGTATATGTGTGCATGTACAGTATGTGTGTAACGCACAACAAATACCATTATCAGATTCGACCTCCCAAGAGCCGCCTGTGTTCATAGTGTCTACATTAACAGCGTTGATGGGATGAGGCTTCCTTTGAGCTAGCTCCAGTATCTGCTGCCGTCCATATCTGAATCCATGTCCAATCCTCACGTATCCGTCCACCCAACTGACCCAGAATGAAAGGAAGTCCCGGCAGCTCGTAACGTCCGAGGAGTTAGCCACTGCGATCTCGTTGGGCGTGCCCTGAATCTGAGCCCAATACAGAAATTATGCTCTGATGTCAAAGGTCGAGGTGTACCAACTGATGTGACCAGATGATTGGTTAATTTATCGTTTGATGAATTGATACATTGCAGTAGATTTGATAGACAGATAAGAGTGCCTACAAACCAATCTAAATAGATGTCATCATGCGGTTAACTGATTGATTCCTAGTTGGTACTAGTTATTAGATTTAATAGATGAATTGTAGTTATATTTATATTCCAATCATTGATATCATTATTTATTTATAAAGGAATAAATTCCAGTAATTACTCCAAATTTACTGGTAAAAAGAAGCCAACTTCATTGTTTGAGTGATTTATTGATTAATTGAATGATTGGTTGGTTGACTGATATACTAGCTCATTAAAGATTGAATTACTGATTGATTTATTAATTAATTGATGGATTCATAGATTGACTTACTCATTGACTAATTGACTGATTGATTGATTGATTAACTTATTGATTGATTGGTATATTGACAGATTGATTGATGGCTGCTAGACTCACATGGTCCCATGGTTGCTGATTTATTGATTGATTGATGGACTGATTTACTGATTAATTGATGGACTGATTAATTGATTGATTGATAACTTGACCGATTGATTGACCACTGCTAGACTTACATGGTCCCACACAATGGTTCTATAGCAGGAGCCGAGCACTATCTCGTATGTCTGTTCCCCATGAACTCCCGTGAAGCCAGTGAGACTGACGTGAGCCGAGTGGCAGGCTTGAACCCTGAACCTAAAGATCAACTGTTGCCTCACAGACACCCACATCTGTCTTCTATCCAGCGTCCCCTGTGTGTAGCTGAACGCCGAGTCTCCTGTGTGTGGTAGGAATCAATCTTTCTACCGATTAAGCGCTTAATCAAACGATTAATCTATCGATCCCTCAATCGATCGTTCAATCAATTTTTACGGAAATTATGCTAAATAATTATATGGATATATCAGTTAAAAATAATAATAATTATTATTATTATAAATATCATTATTATCATTACTATAAAATAAATTGCCCTGGGTTGTATAAGGCCCTGGGCTAAAATATAAGATAAAAGAAAGACTTTATTTAATTAAAAGAAAGATGAAAAATATTTAAAACAGTTCCTCTACGCTCTGGGAGGCCGCATTCGCCAATGTGCCACGAACGCATACAGCATTAAAACGCTGGAGTGCAAGAGATAGGCGCTGCCATAGAAAGGCTTTTTCTCGTTGGTCGCCTGTAATGGCACTGGTTCTCCTGCCTAATTCGTTAATGAAGTCAGACGCGGCAGAGTTGATGGGGCCTAATGTCTCAAAAGCAATCGGCAGGAAAATGTAGCTGTTAGAGACTGCGGCATTACTATTATTATAATTAATAATAATAGTATTATTATTATAGAGTAGAAGCTCATGGATTTTGTAATTACTGTTTAATAATAATACTACTAATAATAATAATAATAATAAAGGTTTAACGTCCGTGTCCTCATCCAGGGATGATGTCAGGGACGTCCCCAACAGCACACATCACTACAGATCAATTCACCCCGACCAATACGCGAAATAAATGTGCTTTACGTTTCTCACGTGTTTATTACTAATGTATGCAGGAATAAATAGATAAAATTAATAAGTCAATAAAGAAAAAAAGTCGAACTATCAGCAATCAGTCACTTATCAGCGCTATCAGCACATACCGGTATTTTTATTATTTCATTAAGTAGTAGCTCCTGGATTTTGTAATTACTGTTAAAGTTTCTCACGTGTTTATAACTAATGTATGCAGCAATAAGTAATAAAGCTAATAAACTAATAAAGAAAGTGAGAAATATCAGCAATCAATCAATTTATCAAAACGCTATCAGCACACACCGGTATTTTTCCTGACCAGGAAGTACGCCCCAGCAGGGTCCGTACTACTGAACCCCACGCTGTTAACCCTCGCCACGGCCGAGGAATTCCACGTCAGTATTTCCAGCTGTCCCACAAGATTGCCTCTCCCCAGGTGAGCTGTTTGACCGCTCCATCGTACCCAGAACCAGGTGGGGTTGAGGCAGTGGAGGAGGTTGTCCACCGTCTCCTCTTTGATGGGAAGGTGCCACGTGTCGACCACGCCCACCTTAGTGTTGTTCTGAGTGCCTATGTAGATGTTGAAGTCACCCATTTCCAGAAATCCCTGTTCAGCGCATAGCAAAGCAGCAATTAATAATAATAATAATAATAATGATAATAATAATAATAATAATAATCACAATTAGAGTGCTACAGTCATCAATGACAACATCGAGCATTGATTGGAGACAAAATCAAGCCGGCAAGCAAAAAGAAGGTCCAAAAACTGTGCAAATTCCAAAATCCAGATAATCAGTCCAAAGTGCAAATTAGAGCGCTACTGTCAGCCATGACAACATCGAGCACTATGGAGACAAATCCAAGCCGGTGAGCAAAATAGGTG
>CAJHZI010000263.1:212500-500000 GCA_905160935.1 Enchytraeus crypticus | reverse complement strand
ATATATATATATATATATATATTTATATATTATACATATATATATATATATATATATATATATATATATATATATGTGTGTGTGTGTGTGTGTGTGTGTGTGTGTGTGTATACTGTATATTATATATATGTTTATATATATTATACAAGTTAATCTAATCACTGTAGCTTAATATGTCATAGCCATAAATCGCCTTTAGCTACAGCTATAGGACAAATAATTACAATCACTGATGAACAACTGTATGTCTCTAATTTTAATAATGTTATTAATGTTAATGATGCTGATTTAAAGGAGTATTTAGGTGTTAGACGAAAATGAATGACCTTTCATTACTTCGTTTACTGAGAAGCCACTTGTCTCAGACAACAGCGAGTGAATAGCTGAAATAACAATTCATCATTCATCAATTATTTCATCTACTTCATTCATTCATAGGGCAAAAAGCTGAAATAGCAATTTATAATTCATCAAGTAATTCACCCACTTCATTCATTCATCGAGTATAGATCTGAAATAACAATTCATCATTCATCAATTAATTCATCCACTTCATTCATTCATCGAGTGAAAATCTGAAACAACAATTCATCATTAGCCTTTTATTATACATGTAAACTGCTCGATGCTGTCATTGACTACAATACATTTGATAGACTGACACGAAGAGGAACCTCTACTCTACGATCATATTGGATTAATTAAAGCAATTTATTTTATCTGTATATACCTGTTCATATACTGAATTTAGCAAGCAATATAACAATAAATATTTCAAGTAATATTACAAATAATATAACAATTAATATAACAATTAATATAACAATTGATATTACAAGTAATATTACAAGTAAGATTACAAGTAATATTACAAATAATATTACAAGTAATACCACAAGTAATATTACAAGCAATACTATAAATAAAGCTACCACTAATACTATAAATAATATTTAATTTAAATTCGACAAAGTAAAATTACATATCATATCTGGTTACACATCGCTTTTCAATAGTGAGATAACCGGGTAGATGTATTTTTTTGAAACACCTCCATAAAAATTAAATTAAAAAAATTAAAAAACAAACGACTTGATGAGCTCACCGAACATCCATAGAAAACGTCGTATGTGCGTCGGTGTCGACATCTTCAGAGGGTTCTCGAATTCCTGTACTACTATGTTTGTTACAAGTAGATCAAACAAACAGAACTAGCTGAGGACTGTAATTTTATAAAACAAATATAATTTATCGAGGATTGCGACATTCTAAAAATATATAA
The DNA here is from genome assembly GCA_905160935.1 of Enchytraeus crypticus. Classification (NCBI taxonomy): domain Eukaryota; kingdom Metazoa; phylum Annelida; class Clitellata; order Enchytraeida; family Enchytraeidae; genus Enchytraeus; species Enchytraeus crypticus. Next base: position 498,718 of record CAJHZI010000263.1, on the reverse strand, counting down.
TTTGCTGAGGATTGTAATATTATAATACAAATATAATTTGCTGAGGATGGTAGGCCTAATATTATTGATCGATACAATACTGTGCACTGAAGATATAACGTCCTGTTCACATATGATGTCAGGGACGTCTCGAGCAGAATATACAGCTTCAATCTGATATACTAAAATGGAAAACACTGGAACATATCGACGGAAGAATCTGTAACAGTAAATTGGAGAGTGAAGGAAGAGCTGATGTGTACAAAGAGGAAACAGATGTGGGTTTGTCATCCTGGACCCGGTTAATAAATCTAGATCGATTATTGGAAAAGATGGTAAATCGATGAATCAATACCCGGATCATTTTCATATTTTTCATATTTTCGGATCATTTTCGTTGTAATATCGCTTACGAAGATTTATCAAATATCTGCGCTAGCTGTAATCATGCCGGTCATGAAATAGAGAGTGAAGGCAGTAGTTGATCGATAAATTGATTGGATGATTGATTGACCTACTTATTTATTTTTTATGGGCCAGTAGCAAAGTATTAGTTCAGCTAAGCTCTTTAGTAGTCATCCTAAAGTATAGTTTTATCACAAGCTTTAATAATAACTCAAGGATCCATAGAAACATGGGGAATTCTATGTGTTACCCTACTACATGAAATATAGTGACACGATTACATATAATCCAGTGTTATAGCTTAATTACCGTACAAATACTATGTTAATTTATATGTTTAGCCGAACTATTGAGTATTCGACCAATTGACCTCTAATGGGAAATAAGAACCTAGAACTAGAAGATATTATTCCTAAATTAAAAATTAAAACTATAGAAGCGTAGATCAGGTCCAGTCAGCCCAGGTGACTGCAGGATAGCATACGGCTTTCCTTGCAACCTAAGGTTGAAGTAAGAAAACAGTAGTCTTACTAGTCGATCTAGTGTTGCTAGTCTTACTAGTCTATTAGTATTATTAGTCTTACTAGTCTATCTAGTGTTACTAGTCTTACTAGTCTATCTAGTGTTACTAGTCTTACTAGTCTATCTAGTGTTACTAGTCTTACTAGTCTATCTAGTGTTACTAGTCTTACTAGTCTATCTAGTGTTACTAGTCTTACTAGTCTATCTAGTGTTACTAGTCTTACTAGTCTATCTAGTGTTACTAGTCTTACTAGTCTATCTAGTGTTACTAGTCTTACTAGTCTATCTAGTGTTACTAGTCTTACTAGTCTATCTAGTGTTACTAGTCTTACTAGTCTATCTAGTGTTACTAGTCTTACTAGTCTATCTAGTGTTACTAGTCTTACTAGTCTATCTAGTGTTACTAGTCTTACTAGTCTATCTAGTGTTACTAGTCTTACTAGTCTGTCTAGTGTTACTAGTCTTACTAGTCTATCTAGTGTTACTAGTCTTACTAGTCTATCTAGTGTTACTAGTCTTACTAGTCTATCTAGTGTTACTAGTCTTACTAGTCTATCTAGTATTATTAGTCTTATTAGATATCTACTCTATCTTGCTTACTGGTCTATCTAGTCTATCTAGTGTTACTAGTCTTACAAACTAGTACCACTAGTCTTGCTAGTGTTACTAGTCTTACGAGTCTATCTAGTCTTACTTACGAGTCTTACTAGTCTTACTAGTCTTACTAGTCTTGCTAGTCTTGCTAGTCTTGCTAGTGTTTTACTAGTCTTACTAGTCTTGCTAGTGTTACTAGTCTTGCTAGCGTTACTAGTCTTACGAGTCTATCTAGTCTTACTAGACTAACTTACTAGTCTTACTAGTCCTACTAGTCTTACTAGTCTTGCTAGTCTTGCTAGTGTTTTACTAGTCTTACGAGTCTATCTAGACTTACTAGTCTATGGTGTCAGGTGTTTGCTGCACCTCTAGACTGCTGCACTAGTATATCAGGATCCTCCTACTAAGCGAGAACCTAGAACAAGAGCGGCTGTAAATTATTGTTTGAATCAAGTTTTAGACCTACTTAAGCTACCTTCACGCAGTGATGACTATTCTACCTACAAATTCTACTGTACAAATTGGTGCACCAATTAAAATTTTAGACGAGCAATTTTTAAAACGCACATAAACAATATATACTTTATAATTAAAATATATTTCTAGAATTGATGTAAAATCTTTTTGATAAATGTAATATAAAATTAGAATATAATTTTAATATAGAGGTTCTCTAAAAATGTTTTTAGTATATGAATATGAATTGTTACAGTATAAGAATATCAATTGTTTGTTCTTGTGCGTCAACAAATTAATCAATAATGTACTTATTGATTAATTTGTTGTTTGCCTATAATTACATGATTATCGTTCAGTTGCTATAATAAAATAAATACAAATACAAAAAATCTGTATAAAATCTATTCACCTACGTGTACATAGAAAGTGATTGATAGGTGTTGAGCTAATTGCAAGAGAAGAATGCAATATTCTTGTGTCTAATCGACCTTTTATGTCCTGGAATATCAACCGATCTCATTTATTTTAAAAATCAATTTTATAAGTATTCTCATGTGCATCGGTTAGTAACAAATTACAATTAATCGCCTGTATTATAATTTTATGTTAATATTTTCAGATTATGTTTCAGTAATCAGTTAGCATCAAGAGACCAGACATAGATAACTGCACATACAACACATGTTTTGCTCGAGGCTGCACATTGCGTTCACGCTGTTAGATACACTAGAATACGCCCACCAATGTGTCAGCAGTAAATCTCTTATACTGCACAAGTTTACCTTGAATGCATTTCTGTAGAGATACGACAATTTAGTATTAAGTATATACCACTACCCTGACACAATGAACTTAAAATTAAAGTTTGGGGGTAGGGGTTAGGGTAAACAATTTTGGGGGCCCTCCTTGCACAAGTTCTGCGGGCCCCCAAGGTCTAAATCCGACACTGGGGGGGAGGGCAGTCATAGCACGTTGCCCTCTGTTATAATTCTCCCTGACTATCTGTACAACTCACCTCGTGCGGAATATTTACTAGGAAAATGAAATATTTGAACCCAATTCGTGAGAGTAGACGACATGTCTGAATAGTCGCGCGTTGCTAACACTCGCAGCTTTTGGTTGATCTATTCTCAAGATGCTCGTGTCCCACATTGAACGTTTTGTCTGCTCCATCATCATCAACTGATATTATGCTTATTATGTTGATTATAATTTAACTATTGTAAGATTGAATGTTGATTAGATTCCCCAACCTCTTGCAACGAGTCGAGATCTTCGGCTTTAGTAGCTTTTGAGGAATTAGAGTGCTACCGTCGTCAATGGCAATGTGAAGCGATAAGCGATATTGGGTCAAATCCAAGCCGATTTGCAAAAATGTCCAAAAACGGTGTAAATTCGGAAAATCAGCCGAAAGATGGGGAAATGATTTTAGATACATTTGAATTCGTATTTGATCAAACTTGTCCACAGATACAAATTCACACACGCATCAACATACACGCGGACATACAAACACACACACATACCCACATACACACATACACACACTCACACGCATGCACACATCAACATACACGCGTACACTCACACACATACACATACAAATATACAAGCTCTCTCTCTCTCTTTCTCTCTCTCTCTCTCTCTTTCACACACACACACGTGCACGCACACACATAGCTGATGTTGGTACTATGATCCAGTCTCATGTAGATTCCAACAATTGAATGTAACTCTTCTTCAAGACATACCATTATTTGTAGCTATAAATTTAATATAAAGTTAGTTATGTAGTCCGTATCAGAACCATATTAAAGAGCAAAACTTGTAGAAATTCATGTTTGAATGTATGACTTGGTATTTTTGTAAATACCTATTTTAGATTGGCAATGATTAATTGTATGGTTACCATATGTTCTACAAGAGCATTCTGTAGCATAGAAGCCAAATAGCAATCGAATATTTTACTCTAGTAGCTGCTACTGATTGCATCACAGACCGCACAAAGATTAGGCTCTTTTGTGATTACTCTCTGATTCTTCTTCTTTAGCATTTGTTCAATGGCTAGTTAAGTATGCTTATATTTTATGTATGGTGCAAAATAAACAACAAATAGAGACGTTTGAAGGTAAATAAACTTAGAATCTGACAGTTAAGTCATTTATATAACCTTAACTAAGTTAACATCTATACAATATGAAAATTGCATGCATTTCATCTACAGTATGCCAGATATGCATATATTCGTAATATTCTGAAGCAACCACCCACTACCAAGTATTTGACAACAATTACCACATACACACACACACACACACACACACACAGAAACATATGTCCCGCTATAAGTTCGACCTATACCTGCTATTTACTAAGATCAACTGTGAGTTTTTCCATCATTCTATACTTTCTTTCCAAACAAGGATTTGAACCAGTGTCTGTCTCCCGTGTCAGGCGACGTTACTATTCAGCCACGGAGACTTGCATAAAATGCAAGCTATGATAAACAGATTTCTGATGATTAGCCCTTTTCGTCTGGAATCTGATCCCCTGAAAAATAAACAAATCGTGAGTTGCCCGTGTCGTAAGAGGCGACTGAGCAAGAAGTGTGAGAGGGAAAAGGGAAATCAACCCAGTTACCCAGGATCATATTTTTCTGAAGTTATGGATTAGCTTAAAATATGGATACGGCAGAGTCCTTTATGAAGGGATTAACTTGTTGATTGACGGAGTGCTCTTTATGGAGAGTGGCAGTTGACTGAGTAGGAATATGTGCATTTACTTACCACCAGACAGCAAGTGAGAGAGACTTTAGTAAAAAAGCTAAAGCTAATCCTAACGTCAGTTTCCTCACTCGAAAGCTATGTCAGTGACGTGGGAGCCCAGGATTTGAACCCCGCACATACTGATTCGCGGTCGAATATCTTACCGATATCTCCACTGGCTCCAGCCAATTTTAGTTTAAAGATATACTTTGTAGCTTACAGGAATGGAGAGTATAGGAATAGAAACTTTTGATACAGTTACATTTAATTCCTGAGCACATTGCTAAGCAACCGATATTATAGCAGTCGATTAAAAATATTAAAACCTAGTTTAAATTTATTTATGATATTTAATTAATTTGTAAATTCAGTTAAGATATTCTTCTGTTTTTACTATGGTGCGATATATAAAGATTACGATCCCTTTTAAAGAAAGGCTAAATAGGGTTGACACAGATTGGCAATTGATAGATTTCATAAGGAATAGAAAGAAGAGCTGGATGGATCATGTCCTCAACGAAAAGAGTTATTTTACGGAAAATGTATAGGAAAAAGAGTAGAGGAAGACTGAAACTTGGAATGTTGGATGATTTTATAACTTATTTTATGCTGATGGGCCTTCATGTATGAAGAGAAAAGCAGAGGATAGAACCATGTGGAGAAATTGTATGCCATTAGGCAGTGCACTAAGAGAGAGAGAGAGAGAGGGAGAGAGAGAGAAAGAGAGAGAGAGGGAGACAGAAGCAAATAAAAAAGTTTAAAGGTAATTCATTATGAACGATTATCGGAAGATTCAAATCTTTAATCTCTATAACTCACTAAGGAGTACCTCTTGACCTTGTAATGCTTTAGTGTAATCAATTCTATGACATGTATTACATGTATTACATGTATTACATGCATTACGTACGCAGTGCTCCATTCGGCTAATTGTTTTCTACAGATGTCAATTAATCAAACTCATCAGACCGGATGTTGACAGTAGAATCACTTCTTCTTCTTCTTTACTTCTATCTAGGATAAAACGCGACGCTTCTTGCCATGCAATCTGGACATTTCTCATGATTAGTTTATCTACTCGCCCTTCCGCATAGCAGACGTTTATTAAATTGATTTTTAAAAAGAAGTTTATTAAATTGATTTGTATTACAATTATTTTAACAGAGGTGGCCATTTGCTCCTCAGTTAAGTTTTCCTTTAGTGTCAGAAGTCTCTGATAAAATCCTGTGATCAGTGGTTAAGGTGGGGGGGATCCAGGGGAACGTACCTCTTTTTTGAGGTACGTTCATCTGATAGAGCCCCATTCAGATCGTTCCCCTAGCTTCCAATTCCCACCTTATAACCACTGTCTGTGATTCTTATTTATTATTAATTTCTAACTCAGAAATTGACATTAGATCGAAGTTATTATAGTCGATTCTTCGATCCTAGCTACGGCTGTGAGCTTATCTTCGTGCCAAATTTAGAAATATTATCAACACTGGTTGTTGGAACGACGATTTTAATTATGAAATTAGATGATAAGTTGATTACAAAACGCGCTTCCGTCGAGTGATACTGAACCGCTTATAAATCTACTGAACCCCGTTAAATCTGTTAGTTTTTTTTAAATAATGCACTATAATAATCTGCCCGTTTTCTGCAACCTAAAAGTTCTTATTTAGTTCAGGAGTCATCTGCTGATTCTATGGATACTATAATACGAGTGTAGATAGGTTGAGGATAGTTCAACTTAAAGATTTAATGTTTTAATATTTATTTGCAGATTTAATATTTATATAATACTACATTGAGACAGTATTTCGTACAAAACTTTCAACAAATTATAATTTTCGTGGAATAGGGTCTATATTTTCCTTTGCAGATCTCGAAAAATTTAAATTTAAGCCATGTTGAGTTCTTATCTACGAGTCTTTCTATTGGTCGTTCATCTGCTGACGTCTCTGAGAGCTGTACCAATCAGAAAGAGAATATTTGGCGCCATGCAAGAGGGAGGAGGGGCCTTCATCAACTTTCCGTACCCGTTCAAAGATGACGGCTTCATTGATTGGACAACGATATACGGCGGGGCGGGGCTAGGAAACGGTTTGACACATAAACGCCGACTAACATCTTCACCCTATGACACCTCACTTGGTCTTTCTCTTCCAGCTTCCGATTGGAACGAACTTGTTCAATCCTACTCAAATGGCGCTTACCGATTATTTGATGAAAATCTGCAGAATTGGAATCCGCCTGAGGCGATATATTGGTAAAACGTAATCTGAGCAACTGAATTTCTACAGTTTTAAATTTAAATGTGTCTATGGCGATCAAAGTTAATCACAGTAATAAATGCGTAAGATTAATATGACATGCCAGACTTATACCCAATATCATAAACGGAAAGATATTCTCGCCGATAGCAATCTCTACTATTTGACTTTATCCGCGAGATAACTACCAATCTGCTTTTTGCATACTATGAAACTTCTCCATTCTCACCTTTATCTTAAGTCTGTAACGTCACATTTCCAAGAATTCTAACCATTTAAGAGGACTTCGCGCTCTCCTATTGGCTGGAGCCACCTGCGACGGTTGAGTATCAGCCCCTGGCGACGACTTTTGTTTTAATCTACCGGTGAGAATAACCGCTCGATCTCGAAACAATAACTATCACGTCACATGTAGCTGAAATCAGCTCAGATACCGACCGACATCTCGTTCATAAGATGCAAAAGCGACTTACGGCGGCGATAACGTTCTGAGCTTCGCTTTATAAGATCGGCGGTTACAGTAGATCGAGCAAACCATTGGACAAATATAAATGGACTGGAGTTTCCACAAGGGAGAAAATTCTATAACTTTTACATGGATTTTATTTAAGTAACATTGCCATGAATCAACAATTTATTTATTTTAAGGGAGCTACAGACCAAATATACTGATGATCTGAAATGGCGCTGCATTAATAGTTCAATGCATCCGAATAAAAGAGGTGTTTTAAGTACTTTATGATGCTATTAAATAGTTGAACCGGAGTTACTTTAAAATCCCATTGCAAAAGTAGCATGAGCTATTCGATTTTTTTCCACAAAAATCAGGTAAACGATCTACTCATAATGCGCTGTATAGAAATAAGAGATAAAATTATGACTCTCTTATATTACAGTAGCGTAAGTGACTATGATTCGTTTCCTTCTATCTACTTAACATCAAGCTCTCAGCGAAGTGCTTACCTTGGGGATGGAACAGGAAAAATGTTCGAGACATAATCGAGATAAAACCGATGAATGTATCGATTAATTCAATAATCAATCGATATATCAATCAATCAATAAATCAATCAATCAATCAATCATGTAAACAAACAATCAATCAATCACTCAATCAATCGATCATTCAATCATTCAATCAATTATAAAAAGAATCAATCAACCAATCTAACAATCAACAAATCAATGAAGTATCACAAACGTCTGTGCGTGAAAAATGACATAGTAACGATATATAGACAGCAGTCTAACCTTAAATCAGCAGATGCGCTATCAAGAATTTACGTAATTATAAATTATTTAATGAGAATTTACGAGAATATTATGCAATTATAAAATATTTCAATGAGAATTTACGAGAATATTAAAAGAATTTCCTGAAAAATCCATCACGAAGCCAATCAACGCAAAAGTGGATCTACAGTGACTGGATCGGCAAAACTAAACACTTTTAGTACTATAATTAGAGAAAAATCTCGTATCTTCAGAGATTTCAGCATATCATTTGAATCAGCAGCTAAGTGTTGATTTACCTGTCTTATTAGTCTTGCAAGAGACAGACGATTCCCTAGAATTTGACATTCGATTCCTTTAAAAAGACTTTCTTTATACTATTAAATTGGGTTTTATCCTTAACAAGAGCTCTACTCTGAGAGCTTGATGTTAAGTACATGAAAAGAAGCGAATGTAGCTAGGGATGTGGCTTAATGGTTAGATTGTTCGATTCGGAAGTAAATGGCTTGGGATCAAACTCAGGTCAGTCGCCGGCTAAAAAACAGGCGATCATCTAATGCCCCAGGCTGGTTAAACAACAAACATGTATTAGAGCTTGCTGCAACAGGTGCAACCGCAAATATTGCTAATTATGGAAAAAAAATTTCTCTCTCTTAGTGCACTACCTACTGGCATGTCCATGGTATATAACGCCTCCACGCTCTATTTTTTCATCTTCATGTCCACATATTAGTGAATCTTTAAATCATCCAACATTCCTAATCTCGGTCTGCATCTGAATTTATTTATTAATCAAAAAAAGAAATGTGCCACTAAAACGTAAAGCAGACTCGAAGATCGAGTGCTGGCTATGTCACTGCCACTAGAGATATGATTAAATCGAAATGAAACTCTACAGTCCTGTCGTTATCTTTTGCTAATAATAGATCTTTTCGGTAATAGCTATAAATAGAACATCGGGGACACCAAATGTAAACAGTGGACTAGAAAAAGTAAACACTGCATAGAATACTATTGAAATGCACTAGTTCCTCGTAAAATTTCTAATACAAGCTTTCTTTAGAAATGTTATTTACCTTACAACCAACTATACGGATATTAATTAAAGAATAACTTAACACTTATAGTTTAATTCTGTCACCCATTATAACGGTATGCATGCATTATAACGAAGTTATAATATAGACCCATTACATTGACATGTAAATTTATGTATCAGATGTCAACATAAACAAACCAATGTTACCATACAACAAAATATGTTTTCAATTACCGAACTGATCTATTAACTAAATATCAAATGTCACTTACTAGGAAAGGTCTGACTCATTGATATTGATTTTTGTCAAATCAAATCAACCCATGCCTCTCTCTATTAGCGCAGATCAGTCTAAGCTCAGCAGCTGAAAGGTTAACACCACAGCCCTGTATTGATTGATCCACAGGGGCCCTCAGTGGCTGGGGTTGAATGTTTACTATATGCTGTGATACTCGTGCTAGCTCTTAGCTTTAGAGATTTGATTCATAGAGGGATGATAAAGTTTAGGCGATTATTCAAAACTGTGCCTGAATTTTGCCTGAAGCTTGTTCTGATAGACTTATGATGTGCACTGTTTAGTATAGGCCCCAGAATTCACACCAGTTGCTGATTGTTAATTTAGTATCTAATAGTCAAGGAGTTAAATAGCTGATTGATGCTTTAGGTAGGTTGTAGTGTATTGAACGTCAAGGTTCAGAAGCACAAGGTTTCTCTTCAAGACGACTCGACATACTCGAGCTACCGTCACAAAGATTAATGTATTTAAGAATAGATTAAATGTGATTAGTAGATTAAAAGATTGATGCTTTACCTACTATTCTCTTTGCAATAATCTGCAATGCAGGCCCGTATCAACCTATTGCATATATATGACAGGTATAATTTTACAGTAGCTAACTATAGGGTGTCCAGATAGGTCGTGAACGATTTTGAATGCAAAAAATTATATGTTATGCACAATACAATGTGGAAAGTTTGATACTGGCAGATAGGCTGTTCAATTGTAAATAACAGGGAAAATACTGTAGGTTTGTAACTTACGTTTCAAAGTGTTGACGTCATTTGCCGTGACGTCATCAAAATGTGCGTAAACAGAAAACTGCCGCAACAGTGCAGTAAATAAACGGCGTATCACTGATTAGGCAATGGCAACATTAAACGAAGCGCAAATTAGAGCACAAGCTATTACACTATTGGAAGAAAAGTATAGTTATGGCGTTATAGCAAAAAAACTAGGTCGTAGTAAAGCGTGGATTAGCAAGTGGGCCAACCGCTACAAGCAGAATCCAAACGAAACGCTGCAGAGTCGTTATCAAGGCGGTCGAAAGTCTGTGCTGACTGCTGCCGCTCAAAAACTGATTAGGCAGTCTAAATATGTGCGTGGACAGAGTCTGCGAAAGTTAGCACGTCGATTGAAAGACAAACGCTTTGCTGGATGCAAAGAGACAATAAGACAGTATATGCGAACGACGCTGAAATGGAAATGCTTTAAACGACAAAAGGTCCCAAAGTTAAGTAGTGCTTATAAAGTCCGCCGAGTCAACTTTGCGAAGAAGTTTAAAGATATTGACTGGTCGCGTGTCATGTTCACTGATGAATCACCTTTCAAACTTTACTACGTACCTAACAATAAGAACGATGTAGTATGGGGATCACAAGAAACTTCTGTTCCGTGCGCGCCACAGGTGAAGTTCAGCCCGTCAGTTCTGGTGTGGGGTGGTATTACAGCTCGCGGATTAACAAAACTTCATATCATCCCAAATAAAACTTCAGTTAATTCGACTTATTACATCAATGAGATACTGGAGAAAGAGGTCAAACCAGCATTCCAGCGAACAGTTGTATGTACGAATTTAACAGCTACAAAGCTGTTTCGTAATAACGGCGAAGGATTGTTTCAACAAGACGGTGCACGTGCACACACATCAAGAGCGTCAGTCGAGTGGTTGAACACAAACATTAATGGATATATCTCACCAGAGGACTGGCCACCTAATTCTCCGGATTTGTCACCGATAGAAAATGTTTGGAGTATTATGGCGGCAACGGTTTATGCCGATCCTGAACCGCAGACATTGAACAGCTTGAAACGCCGGATTCGAAAGGCGTGGAAATCGATACCTCTGAAAACTCTGACAAATCTAATTGGCTCGATGCATGATCGACTTGACGCTGTACTGAAGAATAAAGGAGACATTATTAAATACTAAATGACAATTTTTATAAATTTGTTACTAGTGGATTAAAAATGGCAGTCATTCAAAATCGTTCACGATCTATCTGGACACCCTATAATTAATTAATTAGTCAACATAACACATGCCCATTAGTAAAAACTGTACTAATTCGGAAGTTATAGAAATTATTTTAATTATAATAAGGGTGTTAAATTTGAAGAGGGCATTTCAAACTTAAATATGAAGAATGCGGCCTTCAACATTCTCAATCACTGAAATAGACATCTATTTTTTCAATGGAATCAACAATTAGTGCATCGTCATCATCATCTTCCCTTGAATCCCAGTTTAACTAGGGTCGGGATACGAACAGACTTTCAAATCCTCTCTGTCCTACACCACACCACCAGCCAATCCCCTATTTGAGACTTTTTCATTCGTTTAAATTTTTGTAGCAATTTCTGGAGCCTAGGCGCTCACCAACCTTTCTGACGTTGGTATGGATCTTAGTGCTTTAGTCGCTTTCTACGACACGTGCAGTCACCGGTTGGTCAATTCTTCAAACAACCCGGACACAGCAATGTGATAGTGAACAATTCGTTACCGTTACAAAAAAATGCAAGTTATTACATGTGTAGGTATAAAGGAGTAATTAGGTAACAAAAATAAGGATATATTGAAACTTTATTAAATGTCACTGGCATTCATCAACAAAGAGGCTATCATATAGGCTGTCACATAGGTTGTCACATAGGCTGTCACATAGGCTACAACATAGGCAGTCACATAGGCTGTCACATAGGTTGTCACATAGGCTGTCACATAGGCTGTCACATAGGCAGTCACATAGGCTGTCACATAGGCTACCACATAGGCTCTCACATAGGCTTTCACATAGGCTACCACATAGGCTATAACATAGGCTAGAAAGCTTAGGCTGTCACATAGGTTATCACATAAGTTGTCACATAGGCTGTCACATAGGCTGTCACTTAAACTGTCATAGGCAATTCTTTTTGATTGATTGATTGATTAAACCTGCTCATTACAATGAAATAACCTAAGTAAGAACACTCTCATAAACGGTAGCTAGAGCTAGTCATCGGGTTACGAGGGATATTATGTGCTTCTGAACTTAACGCTAAGCAGACTCCGGCCAGCAGCATGTCTACGGAGGGTGTCAAGGTCTCGCTGACCGAGGCCCTGGAGGTGGGGGGCAGAGCCCTCCTGGAAAACGAGCTATGGGGGGTGCTCGGTCAGTCGCTAATGGCGCTACAAGAGCTCTTCACGCTAGGTTAATCAATCAATCAATTAATGAATCAATTAACAAATTAATTATCAATGATTGTTTTATCAATAAACGATAATTTAATTGGTGTATCAATTAACCAATCAATATGTATGTTAATTTGTGAATTAATAAATCAATAAATCAATCAATTTCGATAGGCCCCTAAGTATGTAAGATAATAAATATAATAGTTAATTAATTGATTAATAAATTTTAAAATCAATAAGTTAATTAGTCATTATATTTACTAATTAGCTAGTCTATAAGTTGGCGAGAAATTAATTATTCAATCAATTATTTAATAAGTAACATTATATTATTAAAATTATTTCGAGTCATAAATTACATCATGTATAGGGTATGAAACTAACGTTAAACTTGGCTTTGAATTTAGATTTCTACTAAATTTCTCTGTCGCACGCAGGAGAAGCGAGTGTGGATGGACTTCCCAGTGTAACCGTCAGCCCTGACACGCTGCTGCTCTGTTCTGATGGGTGTGTTGAGTACGGGATGAGCGCCTATCAGAGGTACCGCAGTGAAGACTTTCATTCGCCAGAGTACAGCACTAGTATCAGGTTCACTGACAGCGAAATTGAAAAGGTGTTAACTATTAGTATTACGTGTTTAATCGTCGTTTACAAAAAAAGATTAACTAATCTTCTTGCCGTGAACTATTGTTTTTTTTTCTTCTGAAACTAGCCATCAGTTAGACAATCTCTCTCTCTCACTCTCTCTCTCTCTCTCTTTCTCTTTCTCTCTCTCTCTCTCTCTCTCTATCTATCTATCTATCGATCTCTCTCATTGTTTCATTCTCTCTCTCTCTCTCTCTCTCTGTCTCTATCTATATATCTATCTATCTCTCTCTCTCTCTCTCTCTCTCTGTTACATTTTCTCTCTCTCTCTCTCTCTCTATTATAGAGATATTAAGATGTTGAGCCATACATTGAATGTATTGGAAAGATTTATTTAGATTAATCTATGTATTTAGATTCATCAATTAATCAAAACCAGATTAATTGATTGATTGATTGTTTGATTAATTGATTTTATTGATCGTAGATAATGGTATACTCGCTGGGTAAGACGCTCAAGAACGCTTCCACTGGACCTATAGCGAACACTAGCGAAGTATTAATACGTTAATCTTCTTACCTCTAATTTCAGTTCATTAAACTGGTTGATTTAATTTTTTAAGTTTTTGGATTTTGGATTTTCACACTATATATGTAAACACAAATCATGTGATTTACAGCGTACAGGTTGAATTGTATTGTATATGAAGATTCTATTTAAACTCTACCTCAACGAGGAAGAGAGCTCGAAGAGAAAGAGATAGCTGATTCAAAATGTTAAATACCATTATATTGTAGTTCCTTAATTTATTTAAACTGTATAATTTTATAAATTATGGCTATGCTGGATTTCGATTTCATAATAAACACACTGAAACTTGCTGTTACAGTTATAAAGCTGTTACATTATTGATTTACAATTGGTTTTTGCCTATTTGATAGATTTAAAATCGTAGCAAAGATATGCTGTAAAGATTAGCAAAATGAAGCCTCGCAGAAATACGCTTGCTTAGACAGGAACCATGGCATCCAGTTATCTAAAACTAGCTACCTACTCAACCATCATCCCATTAACAAACTAAAAATAAATTGTTAGAATAATGTTTGCAGTAATTGATTGATTGGTTAATTTGTTGATTGATTGATTGAATAACTGACTGACTGACAGATAGACTGACTGACTGACTGACTGACTGACTAACTGACTGACTGAGTGATTGGTAGATAGATTAATTGATTGATAGATTGATAGATAGACAGATTGATAGATTGATTGATTGATTGATTGATTGATTGATTGATTGATTGACCAGGGTGCAGGATTAAGCAAGGAGCTGGGGTTACTGTTAGAGAGGATGACGGACTCGGATACGATGAAGAGACCATCCATCAGTCAAATCAATCAAGTACATCAGAGATCTCACTTCATCATCGTCATCTTCACTTCATCATCGTCATCTTCACTTCATCATCGTCATCTTCACTTCATCATATGATGATATGATGATGATGATGATGTTACTGCTGTTGCTGTTGTTGTTGTTCACAAACCTGCACTTATAGAACGCCTATGATCTCCAAGGCTCTGATGATGATAGTGATGATGATAGGATGATGATATGATGATGATGATGGTGATAATATGATGATGATAATTATGATGATGATTATGTTGTTGTTGTTATTCACAGACCTGCATCTGGAGAACGCCTATGATCTCCAGAGTTCTGATAATGTTGATGATGATGATGATGATAGTGATGATGATGATGTGATGATGATGATGATGTTGTTTTTGTTGTTCACAGACCTGTACTTATAGAGCGCCTATGATCTCCAGGGTTCTACCGGACAGTCACTTCGTTCAGAAGCTTTACAGACTTGTTCTAGGCAGCGACACCGATGTAAGTCTTCATCAAATTCAATCTATAGATCTATCAATCAATCACACGATGAATCAATGAAACAGTCAATCATTTTAACTATTACGTAATCAATGAGCCAGCCATCGATAAATAAACCAATATAATAATTAATTACCTTATTCCATCAATCAATCAAATAAACTACCCATCACTCCTCATTCAAGCAATTTATCAATCAGAAAATCAATAATCTAATCCGTGTTGTTTACCCCGTGTTGTGTCCGGGTTGCTTGAAGAATAGACCAACCGTGTGAATATGCACGTGTTGTAGAAGGCGACATAAAATCCAGATCCAAATCAACGTCAGAAAGGATATTCGGTTGGTGAGCGCCTGGGCTCCAGAAATTTGTACAGAATTTAAACGAATGGAAAAGCTTCAAAAATCTTTAGGAATGGCGAAGGTCTTTTCGTATCCCGACCCTAGTTAAATTGGGAGTTAAGAGAAGAAGATGATGTTGACAAGCAATCAGTTAATCAATCATTCTCTTATTATGGCCGTACTTCCTAGTGAGATAATCAAGTGTTTAAACATCAAAAGTTGCGGAAACTACTGGTACGTCACAATTTGATATTCTGCAAGCTTGAATCGATGTGTGAAGTAATGCAAAGCTCTGTGCACCTGTTTTCAGGCGTTTAAACAGTTGACATGCTATATAAAGTAAACACGCATTATAGTGAATAATCAACTATGTTGATATCTATCACTTTTAAAACCACATGTTTAATCCGTTAGGCAATTTAGACCATTTTCCGTATAACCAGTCCAGTGAATGTCCGAGATTTTACTCTCAGATCAGCGCGGCCGGGATTCGAACCCACGAGGATTCAAATCACCTCAGGATTTGTCATTTAAAACTTCATGACGTTACCCCTCCGCTATTTAGACATTCTAAATTAAATTTAAATTAAATAATATATTATATCGTGGATTACGAAATAATATTCTGACTTTGTTTACGAAGCAAGTTGATTGGTCGATCAGCTTAAAGGACAGCGCTGTGATTGGCTGACCGACATAATTTTGGCGGTTGACCTTGTAGTTAATAGCCACGCAATATTTCTTAGTGAATACCAAATAATTCAGAACAATAGTTTACCTACAACAGAGGATTAAACTATCAACTGATCAAGGAAAAGTTAGTAAATGTCAGTATTGGTAAACAACAAAAACAGTAATTTAATCAATTATTATTTATTTAATACTCTCTAGATGAGTAAATTTTTGTAGTGAACGTCGTAGAAAATAAAAATTAAATAAAATTGTGCACATTTCAGATTTAAAAAACTCAATATAAAGTCACTTTGTGTATATGTTGATCAGAATATACTTTGTACATTTTAAATTTAAAAAAACTCAATGTAAAATCACTTTGTGTATATGTTGGTGTTTCATAATAGCCTTCTTGTAATGTTAGTTATTACTCACTACATATGTTTACCACAGTTACGCTACCTCAAATTTCTCGACGACCCAGACCTCTCTCACAGTCACACCCACTCACTCAGTCGCTCTACGCGTAGACTGGGCCGCTCTGAGCCTCGCCTTGATCAGCTCTCCCGCCGCCGTCGCCGCTCCCCTGTCGACTACCGCGGTGACGTGGAGGAATTAGTCAGAGAAAGAAGCAGGAGTCAGGGACAGCTTAACAGTAAGCTCAGATAGTTCCTGTTAAATATAGCAGGCTAAGTGGATTTAAAATACTTATCTGTTAATTACGGGAAAGTGAAGAGTAAACCAAACAAATGCCGTCAGTGATTGAGATGTTTTGATCCGCAATATTGGAGTAGTTATGGATATACGGAATACAGTAATAATAAAATAAAATTTTATTAGTAATCTATTTAGCTTCTAAATCTTTACCACAGAACAATAACTCAGCAATTACTTAAAAAGAAGAAAAGCTGGATTAACATCAGTGACATTTATGTTAAATTATCTATAGTTTATTAACACTGATTCAAAAAGTAATGCGTGATTTAATTTGCTCTATTACTGTATTGCAGCTTACAGTTTAGTATATTTACAGCATTTGTTTTTCATTATTAGCACATTATATGCAAGAACGAGACAAGTCTCTTCTGATTGGACAAGAGCGGTTGAGACAAAAGCTTGCGCCATCTCGCGAAACGATTAGAATCACAAACAGCGCTGAAATGAGTACTAAACATACTACTCATGTTCTACCTGGATTACATGGGTCTGGCAAGACATCTTCATCTGCAGCCGTTCCTCCCGTGGCTCCAACATCCACGGATAGAATCACGGAAGCTCTCCGGATCTCATCCATATCTGCAAGTGTCCAGGAATATCCAGGTGAGTGAATCGCCTCTCTCCAGCTCTAAGATGTACTTATGGGAATTATATTTACACAATGTTTTTCCAATGTAGCATTCACGGGAATGAAGCATAGGCTCAAATAAGTTACATGCTTTGTTAGGAGCGACTAAGAGATAACTGGAGTAGGCTAAGGAATGTTCTCAGAAGCCATATTTATCCCAGGCTAAAGGTTTCATTAAAGATTGAATAAAACCTTTGAATGAGACTTTATTAAGGGATAAATTTGTAGTTTGATGGAGGCATCTTCTGAAACTGGATAGAATATCTCATATAAATGTTCCTTGAACATAAAGTTTAGCAGAGCACACGAGAGTCAGGTAGAAGGTGCGTAAGCTGTCTTCGTAGTGATGTGTGCTGTTGTGGACGTCCCTGACGTCATCCCTGGATGAGGAAACGGACGTTAAACCGTTATTATTATTATTATTATTATTCGTAAGCTGTAGCATTATACTCGTGTTGTGTTATCATTGTTGTTGTTGTTGTTGTATACAGTGCGGTGTTCAGTCGCATTCGAGACTAATAATTGTGCACCTATTTTTTATCATTAACAGCGATGTAAATATTATCTTTGCACTTAATACCATTATTATGTCTTCAAATCATACTATTTTATTACCACTGCTACGTCATTATAATACTCGTTGGATCATAATACCACTACAATAGCATATTTATGCCACTATAATATCATTGTTATATTATGCCAGTTCTCTGCAGACAAGATTGGTTGAAAATGTAATTGTCTTTTCCACTTGCAGATATTGTGAACAGACGTTCTTCAGCGCATCCAGGAAACGCTTCCAGCAGGAATCCTGCCACCTCGGATAGGGAATCCCTGTTATACGGGAGATATCCCCTTGCTCACCAAACCCTCGTAACAAAATCAGGTGCAGCAAGACCTACTACAGGTATTCTAATGTTCTACCCCTAGCCCTTTTTCTGTTTTCTTAATTCTTCACAGAGTATTTGTAACTTCTACGTATAGCTTACTTATTTGTTTTTATTCTTTCGATCTACAGTTACTAGAATCTGCAATTATTCTATATAATTAATTGTATTATAATAGTACTTCTTTTATTCTCTCTCTCCCTCTCTCTCTCTCTCTCTCTCTCTCTCTCTCTCTCTTCTTTCTCTTTCTCTCTAATGTGTTCTGCCAATTGACTGGTCCATATTTCTGTACATATTCCTACACGTACGCTTCTTTCGTATACCATAAGGAGCACGTTATCGATTAACGAGTTAACCCCCACCCAAAAGGTTATGCCTTACCTACACCTGAATAATTTTCTGTCTTTAGACTGGCTATAACGACATAGGATTTGCACAGTTTTGAGAGCGACCTTATTAAGCTATGTGGTTGTGTAGGTTATACATGAGGTTGCATGGCTGTGTACGTGATGTATGGGATAATGCGTTTGTGTAGGTTATATATTATAATATGCTATATGGTTGTGTAGGTTATATATTAAACTAGATGGTTGTGTAGGTTATATATTGAGCTAAATGGCTGTGTAGGTTATAGATTAGGTTATATGTTTGTGTAGGTTATATATTAGGTTATATGGTTGTGTAGGTTATAGATTAGGTTATATGGTTGTGTAGGTAATATAAGAGGTTATATGGTTTTTTAGGCTCTGATAGAGAGATACAGGCTTACAGCGAGAGAGACAGGATGTTTTTCTATGAGTCAGCAGCTAGTGACGTCATGTCTGTAGAGAGTGAAGTACTCGCAAGATGGCGGCAGGCAAATGTTAAACCAAGATCTGTTGTGTCAGCTGCTCCATTCGCTAGAGTGCCTGGTAGAAACTTCAACTAGTTTGATCGTTTGCATGTAGTTTGCTAAACAAATTGTCATTAGATGATATTATGAAATGAATCAATGATTTAAAATTAATAAACAATTAATGAAAATAAAATAATTGTTTTAAGCAAATTAAATACATTTACAAATGTATTTGGACCCGTGTCGTGGTAGTATTTATCAAGTGTTTAAATATTTAATAATTAATTGTTTAAATATTTAATAATTAATTAAATATTAAATACCATTTTTAGCTATTCGTTCAAAATGATATATTTAATGATGTGACATTTTTAGGAAATCATCAGATTGACACAATGCACAGATCAGTGTCCCAGGCAACATTGGCTCAGTCAGACATTCTCTCATCTAGGACATCGCATTCCGGTGTCCATCATAACATCGAGGACCCTAGAGCGCCAGAAATACCGCCTCGTACTTACCGAGGTCATCAGAGCGACTCAGAAAGAAATGTCTACGAAAATGTCGTCAGTACTAAGCGTAATACTGATCGAGAAAGATCAGAAGAATTTAGATTTCAAATTCAAAGAAATGCTAATAGACAATATGCAAATAGAAACAGCTATGGTACTGGGTCAGTACCGGGTTATATATCTTCAATGGGTGGAAGGGAATCGGTGGATATAGGAATTGGAGGGATGAGATACAATCCGGCATCTCGCAGAAGTTACGCTTCCACTTCAGATGCTTTTCCATTGAGCAGAAATCATCAGAATGTAAATAGTTTGCGATATATGCAGTCCTACAAGGGTGAAAGATTTACGGATATGAATTCAGATTTAGATGAATTAGAACTCAATAACAGAGCCTACTCTCGAGATCGATTCCAGCCCTATAAGAGTGAAACTAGGTCATCGAATGATCACGTGTTGAGGTCACGAGGAAGAGAATCTAGGTCACTAGGTCATCAGTCGGACAGTGATGTTCTAGAAGATGGAGTTCTTCCATATCGCGAGAATCGTTTATGGATTGCAGGAAGGCAGAAAAGTCCCAGAAGGTCAGGCGGATCTGGTGGATATGATGGAGACAGCGGTTCAGAGAGTCCATATGCTGAAATAAATCCTAGAAAGAACAGGGAAAACGATAATTCACTATTTCGTGCAAAACTTCGTGACAGTATTGCTAGAAGAACTAAACCCGGTCGTCAAAATCCAAAACACCGAACCAGTGACGATGACTACGACAGTGAAGGTGATGTTAAGTCTTCGAAGGCGGCTCACGCAAAGATTTCCAAAGCATCAGCAGGTAGGGCCTCGAGTAATCCTTCCAGCAGGGTGGGAGAGGCTTGGGAGAGTGAGAGAGGCAGACACCCTAGTGGTGGTAGCAGTAGGGTGGGGTCAGGGTCAGAGGTGGCTTACTACATGGACGCTCTGGAAGAGCAGAAGAAACATATGGATCAACAGGAACTGGAAATAGAAAAATGGTTATTAAATTTATTAATGCAATATTAATTGTTGTTGTAGTTATATTGTTGTGTTTTTAATGCGTAGAATAGTAAAGAAATGCACTTTCAAGATTTCTAAAATGATATAATGTTAATCATTTGCAATACACACACACACACACACACATGTATTTATATATATATATATATATATATATATATATATATACATGTATATATATATGTATATATATATGTATATATATTTATATATATATATATATATATATATATATATATATATATATTATATATATAGATATAATATATAATATATATATATATATATATATATATATATACATATGAAATATTATATCATAATTTCATTTAGTCATTATACCATTGACTCAGTAACACATTGAATCATTAACACAGTATATATTATTTCATAATTAGGCTTAATCGGACGAAATCGTAAGCATTTTCATTTATGCGGTTCTTCTAAATGTAAAAAGGTATAATTATATTTGGGTTTACTCTAAAAGATAATATAGAGGAAAGCTTATTGGTCCATCAGAACCCACATTTGCACTGTTAAAGACTCTTACTTATTTACTGATGGATTGTTTGAATGATGGACTGATAGACTGATAGACTGATTGTTTGATTGATTGATTAATTTATTGATTGATTAAGGAAGGAGAATGACTAATTGTTTGATTGATTGATTAATTGATTGATTGATTAATTGATTGATTGTTTGATTGATTGTGTGATTAAGGAAGGAGAAGTATCAGCTGCAGAGAGGCGGATCACGTGATCGTGGCTCACAACTAAACAGCGACAGTGACGAATTCCCGCATAAGTCACGTGATAGGAGAAGTTCAAGGTCACGTTATCCTAGGTCAAGTTCAAGGTCAGGTAACGGTCACAGCGACGAGGATGACGACGAAGCTGATGAGAGGGATAGAAGCAGACGAAGTTCTAAGAAGAGTCACAGAAGTTCAAAAGATAAAGATGACGACAGAAGGCGATCAACGTCAAGAAATTCTTCAAGAACAAAAGCTGAATATTTCAGTGACGAAGAAGATCAGAGGTCGAATAAAGGAAGAGGAAGATCCGGTTCTGAAAATTCCAGAAATATCAAGGGAACTTATTCGAAAGATGTCGAAAATAGAAACAGGAAAAATCACAGCAGATCACCGGCGAATAGCAACAGTGATGAAGAAAATCCCCGAAGCGGAAAATACCCACGACGTAAAAGATCTACTGGAAATTCCCGTGAAAAATTTCCGTCTCGACCAGCTTCAGCAAGAAGTTCGGTTGGAAAATCCAGAAAGAATGACGTCGACGATGACGTCAGTCTACGTCATAGAGAGAGATATGGAAGCAAGCGATCTAGGAACTCTGATGGAAGTCCGGATGACTATGACGTAGAAGAAAATTCGGATGGAGGAGTGAATAGAAGTGGAAGAGCGAGGAGAAGGTCTATAGAAGAAGATGACCTTGACATGGACTCCAATAATGTCTCAGCTTCGCTTCACGGCTCATTGGAAAAACCCGGAAGATCTGAAAAGAAGAAATCTAAGGTAGGCTTGAGAATTAAAGTAAAAATGTAAAGACATATTATAGTGAAATGATCATCTATGTTGATATCTATCACTTTTAATACCACATGTTTAAACCGTTAGGCAATTTAGACCATTTTCCTTATAACCAGTCCAGTGAATGTCCGAGATTTTACTCTCAGATCAGCGCGGCTGGGATTCGAACCCGTGAGAGTTGAATTCATGTCAGGATCTGTCATTTAAAACTTCAAGACGTTACCCCTATGCTATTGAGACATTCTAAGTACTGTATTTTAACTTTATTTTTATTGAGTTCTGTAGGTGCAGTGCAAATGATTCTTAATTTGAATTAAATTTGTGTCATTTTCGGCAGAGATTAAATGTTGGATATTAAACTTCAGTAAAAATGTATCACATATCATTTTAGACATTGAATTTAATGAGAGTAAATCGATTTCTTAACATATTCTTAGCCATTCTTATTCTCATTTATTTATTTATTTATTTATTTATTTATTTATTCATTTATTTATTTATTTATTTCAGAAGATCTACGGACCTGAGTTCATGCAGCCTAGGGTGACCCTCAACCTTTCTCTACCCAGCGCAATAGTCAGCTCTCTACATCTCCTGCTAACAAGATTTCACGTCCTATTCCTTATCAACATATGACTCTAGACGATCCGTTAGATTGAAGTTTGTATTGTTTTAACGTCAAGGTCGGAAGCTTGATGACTATCTTCAAGAAGATCCGGTTGGTTTAAAAGCCAATTTTTTATAGCAAAGTCTGGGTCAGGCGGGGGAGACAAGAGTATGGATAGATGTGTTACGAAGTGATACGTTCAGTGATACGTTCAGTGATACGTTCAGTGATACGTTCAGTGATACGTTCAGTGGTACGTTCAGTGATACGTTCAGTGATACATTAAATATGATTTAATTATTATTACTTAGTTTAATGATTTATTTAAAGTATCCTGAAGTGATACATTAATTCAGTAATACTTCGAGTGATGCGCGAAAGAACAGACTGATACCGGAAGGTATAGACTGATGGGGCATTGTGACGAGAAAGTTTCGTCTATTTTATTGTTTATCTGCACAGAGGTCACCGGAAGCAGAAAGACGCCATGTTGTTGTTAGTCTTCTGACGAGCACCAGACTAGACATAACTGTGTCGGTCAGCACCAGTCTAGAGGAGCTGTACGGGTTTGTAGGGTCAGAGATTCACCTCGAGGAGCCTCTGTACTTTGGACTGGCTACGTTGAAGGGTAAAGAAATTTTATTTTATTGGAGTGGTAACAGTTACTCAGCGAGACCTTGATGAATAATAATGACAATAACTAGAGTGCTACAGTCATTAATGACAACATCGAGCACTATTGAGAGAAAATCAAGCCGGCGAGCAAAAAGAAGGTAAAAAAAACGGTGCAAATTCCAAAATCCACAATATCTGTCCAAAGTATGAGATCTAATTATAATTTGAGAGTTTTCGAGATGTACCTATAATTTTAGGTAAATTTCGAATTCTCTCAAATATCTCCAACTATTAAAATACATGTATAATGTATTAATTAACGATAAGGAAATTAATTAAATAATGCAAAAAAAATAAACTAAATAAATCAATCAATAAGAATTTAACGTCCGGTTCCTCGCCAGAAGGTCAGGGACGTCTCTTGCAGACTCTGTACAAACAGGCGTCAAAACTTCTAAGATTTCAAAAACCCGGCATTAGTCTACAGTTCTTATTGAATTTATTTGACTGCAGAAGGTGAATACTTCTTCGTTTCGAAGAGTTCTAAACTGAGTAAAGTGGCACCAAGCGAATGGATCAGTAACAAGCCTTCCACGACTCAGTTCCCGCAGTCACCTGCCTTCATCCTCTACTTCAGGGTCAAGTTCTACGTAACCGACGTTAAACACATCAGGTCTGCACATTTACTTAGTAAACTCTCGCTTTTACAAGAAAATATGTAACATGCAAGAGCATTATTATAAGAAAGTTATGTAATATTACTTTACTATACGTTATATTAGGCCTACATAACGATACGTCCCTGACATTGCCGTATGGAGAAGAATAGGACGTTAAATTCTTATTGATTGATTGATTGATTGATTGATTGATATTAAATTAGCAAAATTTATTTGTTAATGTTCTTATATTGCGTTAGCCGATGATCTTACTACTATTATTGTTGGTATTTTCATTAATTATACAAAAGTAGTTTTATTCAGCTTAAATTATTTTAGGCAATGATGATATTATTTTCTAGATATCATTTTAAGTAATGACGATATTAATTTCTAGATGTTATTTGTTGCGGATTGAATGAAATATTTTTCTTAAGATACTTTGTCTATAAATACCCTTTTTTCCTTAACTATGGAACATATTACAGCAACTGATAGTGAATTTTTCAAACGTATAAAGTTTTTCATGTGATGGAGATTTTGTGGATAGCTGAAATAACCTTGAAAATTAAGTTGTATTGTTTAGAGAATTACGTTTTTTATATGGTCTAGAAATTCCTCCACAAGACACCTCTTTTACCTTCAACTGCGTCGAGATATTATTGAGGATAGAATTGGATTTCACCAGCCAGACACAGCAGTTAAACTGGGGGCCTATGCTCTGCAGGTATGTATTTGGCAAACATTTTGTCTAATTGGAATTGCTATTCTCATTATTTTAACCGACGATTCAGCCGCCGCATTGCATAGAGAATTATCGATTGAATCAGTAAAACTCTTGGCATTTTGGCTGCGGATCTTTTAGTTAGGAATTCAAATCCAGTGCTTTCCAGTTACAGATATCCTTTCGAGAGATCGTACTGAAGATGCCAGCGCTTTTAGTGAAAAATCTTGAATGATAAAATATCAAACAAATAATGTATGTCTTACTGATTGATTCAGGTCTTACTGATTGATTGCTTAAATCTTACTTATTAATTGATTGAGTTCATATTGATTGATTGATTTATTTATTTATTTATTTACTGATTGATTGATTGATTGATTCAGGCAGAGTACGGCACTGCCTATGACAGAAGCAGGGAAGCAGATGTACGCCACTATTTGTCAGAAGGGGCAGTGAGGCAGATAGAGGGCAGGGGAAAGTCTGGAGCCCTGTCTCTGATAAATAGTAAACACAGGGAGTTCAGCAGTCTAACTCAGCGGCAGGCCCAGATAGAGTTCATAAAGGTTAGCAGTGTTAAAACATCATTGTTGATGTTAATTTATTTAATCGAATCAGATTTAGGTATAGTTGTTTGAAATAGACAAATAAATAAATACATAAATAAATATATTTAGTTTCATCGATATTAGTCTGTGTTTCCCTGGAATAGTCCAGAGCCGCTGCTAAGAAAACAACGAAAAACATCTTCGGAAATTATTTCTGTAACAGAGACTATACTACAGGGTGTTGAAACTTAAATCAGTTAAAATCCCTACTCAGTTCAAACGTTTCGCTCGTTAAAGAGTAACACATCAGGCAGAGTATGAATGAGTGAAATAGATTTTACTTCAGGGTGCGCACAGAAGATAAACACTTAGATAATAATTTGCGCATTTACGGTATTAAAAGAACGTAGATTTACATTCTCGTACCAGCAACTTCTTTGTCAGATTCAACTGTCGATGCCCATAGAGATAGGTGTCGCGAGAATTCTGAGATTTCTGAGTGGATCATTTGATCCTCTCGCCAGATGACAGCAGCAATTTAACAAAGTTTTATATATAAATAAAATTAAACGCTAAACGTATACTTCATAAATATTAACAAATATATTGAAAAAATGGTAGCAATTTTATATTCAGCAAATTTGCTTAAAGTTTTCTACCAAAAGATTTTGCAAAATAAAACGAACGATTTACATTGACGGTAAATCGTTTATTCTCAGAGTGGAACTTACTGGGTTTTTGTTGCAAACACACACGATGCGATCTTTTGTTGTTGAATATATTTAATGTACTCGAGAATATTTTAAGCCACTGCATATTCGCTTTTTAAAAATTGTATATCGATATTTTAATCATTGTAAAAACATTCAAGCGACATTCTGGCTGCAGTGTTCTCTCTCATATTGGTTTTTGTTTTTTTGCACACAGCTGGCGGTATCTGGTGAGGGATATGGAATACACTACTACAAAATCTATACGGTAGGAAACTGCTGCGCTATGAAAATTTAACAGTAAAAGTGTTGCGGTTTGGATGTAAGAGATTTAATATCTTCTTCTTCATTTTCTCTTGAATATCTAAGATTATCTAGGGTCCGTATAGATTTATTTAGCTAGCAATCAATACAAATGCTGGCAGAGAAATCCAAGCATTACCCAAGTAATACTAGTAGAGAAATTAGCACTATCAGTCATATCTTATAATCTATAAATTTAAATAGATCTTAACTTACTAATTTAATGAGAATGAAATAAGTTCTGGAAGGTACGGATGGATTGCGTACATATCCAACAGGCATTTGATTATGTCTGTACCTCAGCTGTTACAGTTTATATTAATAGATTTAAAGCTACACCTGAAAATGTTAATATATTCTCTACAATATTCTTGGCTGGAGCCAGTGGAGATGTCGGTAAGACATTCGACCGCGGATCAATAAGTGCGGGTTCAAATACTGGCTCGTCCGTCACTGACATCGCTTTCGTGTGAAGAAACTGACGTTAACGTTAGCTTTGCAAAGCGGGTCGGTTCGGTCTATTTAACTGGGTTTTACCGTCAGCTGGTCTAAATATTAATTCTGGATTTAACGTTATGGCTAGTCTAAATATTAATTCTGGGTTTCATGGTTAGCTAATCTCATATATTATTTCTGGGTTTTAGTGGGTTTTTCCATCTGCGACGAATATAAGATCTAAATTAACCATATTATTCAACTACACTATATTTCAGGAAAAGACTGACCGGTCTAATCCGGTTTGGACTGGTATAGGCCTGCACGGAGTGGTTATAGCAGACAGGAAAGGTGGGCGGGGCTTGGTTGTCGTCAAGAGTCACGTGTGGCAGGACACTGAGAAAATCTCTCATAACAAACAGAGGTTTAGCATCAAACCAAAACCAAGAATAAACCCGCCGCTGCCCTACCAACAGGGCAGGCCACCAGTTCAACCTCAGGCTACTAAGTTCAACTACTTTACAGACGATTATAAAAAGTAAGTCACTTGGTAGGAACTTTCCGTATCATTAGTAATTTGTAAAAAAAGTCTTACTTAGTTTTGTGTGTACATAGGTATAAAAATAAAATTCATTTCAGCATATACTGTTATTGTCAGTAAAACTAAGACTTTCTCTTTCTCTTTCTTTCTTTCTTTCTCTCTCTCTCTCTCTCTCTCTCTCTCTCTCTCTCTCTCTCTCTCTCTCTCTCTCTCTCGGTTTGTCTTCTCCTATTCCGTGACGACAAAAGTTTCATTAAATCGGCTCGCTGTGTGAAATTTAACGAGTGTTTATTGATTGATACAATTGATTGCTACACACTGTTGCAGGAGTAAATACCTGGTGGAGTTCTGTACTGAACATCATCATTTCAACCTCTTCCTTAAATCCACTGTGGACACTTCGCAAACTCGTCCAGGTGACATACGTGTTTGTTAATATTTGTTTGTTGATAATTCTTATCCCCTACGAAAAATGGTGTAACTAAAGAAATGCTATAGATGATTTAAAGATCCAATCGTATGTGGACATGAAGAGGAAAGCGGAAGACAGAGAAGAGTGGGGGTGTTATACACCATGGGCCTGCCATTAGGCAGTACTCTAAGAGAGAGAGAGAGAGAGAGAGAGAGTTGTTATCGTATGGGAAGTAGTTACAGAGATATTAATAAGCATATTGTTCATGGTATCATATCTGATGACGCCCGCCATCCTAGTGAAACATTTCTTATCATTTCTTGTTATTTTCATATTATACATAATTATGAAGATAATTGCATTCGTTTCATATAATCGGTTCATTCCAGATGAAGCCATCCATCCCAGTATAGGTGACCAGCGTTATGATGACGAAGACTATGACGTAGATGAAGAAGAAGATGACGATTTTGGCGGGTATAACAATTACACTAGCGATCAGGAAAATAATAACACCCGTGAGAGAAATACCAAGAGAGGTCTACCGAAACATTCACAAAATGTCACCAGTACTGCCCAACATAGTTCAACTTACGCAACTGGTAATCAGGAAAAACCCAATCAAGGTAATTTCTAAACTTAGTGTAGACTTTTAACTGCAGAAGTACTCTAAATATTTTTGTGACAGGTTAATTAAACTTTAGCTTCTTCTCTGAGTATGAAACAATTTACAACCATTCAGTTCCATAGTTGATTTTAACTACTTTGGTTCCAACAAATATGTGAATGAGTAAGCATCTAATATAGTATTTCCAATATGATAAATGCATCTTTCTCTTTTGAACTATAAGAAGAAGTCAGAGAGAAGTAGACAAAATAATGCAATAATAGAAGAAAAACTTCATGCTGCACTGGTGTGCCTGATATCTCAGTCAGATGACGAAACTAGCTGTAAATGGTGTTGCATTGCTAGATATATCTTATGTGTACTTGTAGATACTTCAAATATGAAAACAGTGGAGTTAACAAAACACCCTCAGAACGGTCTCGGTATCGAGATCACCACGCTCGCTAATCAACCCGGGATATTTATAAAATCTCTTTCGCCAGATGGAGCCGTTGCTCGTGACGGCAGAATAAAGGCGGGAGATCGGCTGATGGCTATCAACGACTACTGGCTGGGAGATGCGTATGATCACACTGTAGCCGCAAATATACTCAGAGATCCGTCAAACAACAGAGTCCGGCTGACCTACAGGGAAGAGAAACCTGGAACTATCATTCCATCAGCCATTCCTGGATCTGTTGACCAGGTAAGTAAGTCTCATTGGCTCAATCTATTTAGTGTTTGTAATAGTTGCGCTTGATCATTAATTATAGAGTTTAAGGTTAAATAGATTTTATTTTAAATGACTCACTGCATTATTTCCTCGAGCCATATATGAAAAATCGAAATATAAAATCCGTCAACTCATTAGAAGTCAATATTCGTCTCTGTCAGTCCTGTTGAGAGTTATACATAAGGCTTGTTATTAGGGCCTACATTATGAATGCTGCTGTGTTTCTTTATCCAATAGTTACACACACTAAAACCGCATAAATTTTACTGATGGTATCCGGCGCGGATTTAAGAGTAACCTTCCAAAACGATCGGGATTTTGTTTATATCTCAAGCAGTCAACACTTGGTCTATCAAGATGGTCGACCGATGTACTAACTCGGCCCGACATAGCATAACTTCGTTCATTGATGCGCAGTTTTACCAACTGCACTGTATCTCGCCCCAAGTCAACTTTATAACTGTTAGTGAAGTTTAGCACGCGTGATTTATCTTGCAGAACAATAAAGAAATTAAGCAACATCCGGCCTCTTTAGTACTTGGATGGGAAACCACCATCGTGTTTTGGTAGCTTTGGCTAAGACATTGGTCTGTAGGAGGTTAATATCGAACCGAGCTGGCTGCTTTCACTGTGCTATCAAAGACAACGATCACTAATAACCACGGAGAGAAGGATGGTATAGTAAAAGCAGCAAAACAGTTACCAAGCAAAAAAACCCTCTCTGTTACATTCTGTGTTTCTTGTTGTTCATTCGAACGAAAAACATCGACAGACCGATGTTTTTGCACACCTAAATTGTTCTAGACTATTTTATGAAAACTTTAGTACAACATTTAACTGCACTATTTCATTGTTACACTCTTCTGTAATTTATATTCTCTTCTGTATTTGTCGTATTGTAGAATCAACTAAGCAGCAAGATGTCCTGAAAACAGTGGAGTTAACAAAACACCCTCAGAACGGTCTCGGTATCGAGATCACCACGCTCGCTAATCAACCCGGGATATTTATAAAATCTCTTTCGCCAGATGGAGCCGTTGCTCGTGACGGCAGAATAAAGGCGGGAGATCGGCTGATGTCTATCAACGACTACTGGCTGGGAGATGCGTATGATCACACTGTAGCCGCTAATATACTCAGAGATCCGTCAAACAACAGAGTCCGGCTGACCTACAGGGAAGAGGAACCTGGAACTATCATTCCATCATCCATTCCAGTGCCTGTCGACCCAGGTAAGCCGATATTTTAGGAAAGCCCAATAGCGCAATAAAGTATATTGTTTAATGTATTTCCATTAATTATCTACTTCTTTAAGAAACATTCAATTGTGATCCCATTAAAATAATATTTTGGATCGGCACCATCTAAGAACTCGATTTTTAGTCTCTTTCGCACATAATTTTTTTAATCGTTTGAGTTAATAGATTTGTAGTGACACGTGATGGGGACGTCCCTGACATATTTTTATGAGGAAACGAACGTTAAACCTTCGTGTTGCTCTTCTGCAAGTCCGGAAGCATCTGGAAGCATCTACAACATATATTTTTTTACAATAAACCAAAACAGATTTGTTATTTCATGCCAATGCATTAATTTGGTCAAAAGACGAATTTAAATAAAACTAAAATTTTTGCGTTTATCTTAAAGATCCAGTAGTCCTTTAGTTAATATGATTATGAAAGGCCTACGAAAGTTACGCATTTCAGATTTTAATAATTCAAACTCTAAGTAATATACATTAATATGAAGTTTTTAAAATAATATACCTATTATTGTACAATAGGGATTTTGCCAATTCATGTGTACATATATTTAAATTTAATTTACTTTTGTTCCCTTTAATCATGTTATTTCCTATCAACTTTTGCTTGTGTACTGTTTGGCAGATGCTAATAAACCTCAAGATGGCCTACAGACAATAGAAATACTAAAACACCCTGAAAACGGGCTCGGTATTGCAATCACCACGCTCGCTAATCAACCCGGGATATTTATAAAATCTCTTTCGCCAGATGGAGCCGTTGCTCGTGACGGCAGAATAAAGGCGGGAGATCGGCTGATGTCTATCAACGACTACTGGCTGGGAGATGCGTATGATCACACTGTAGCCGCTAATATACTCAGAGATCCGTCAAACAACAGAGTCAGGCTGACCTACAGGCAAGCAGCTGATAATAAACCTCCCGGTGGTGGTGTCAGTACGGCAGCGGAGGTGCAATAAATCTTCGTTTAAAAATTTCTTCGTATAAAATTTATTTTGCAGGCGTAGTGGCTAAAGAAAGTCCTTCATGTCCCCTCTGCAAAACCTAAACGCTAACATTCGATTAATTCTATAATTCATTTATTTTTAATGAAATAACTCTTTCTTCTGTTGAGACAAATAACTGCAATGAAAAGAACCCCCGTGCCAAATATAAAGCTAATAAAAAAGCTAATGTTGACGTCAGTTTCCTCACTCTAAAGCGATGTCAGTGACGGGCGAACACAGGATTTGAACACCGTACATACTGATCCGTGGTCGAGTATCTTACCGACATCCTAAATTAAAGGTCTACCATTTTTTACATATTTGCTCTGTACACTCCAATATCAGCACAAGAGAGGTGTGCGCCTGAGAGCTTAATGTGTTTGTTGTTATTTAATTGTTAATTCTACATTATTTTCCAAATGCTATGTTGCACTACTGTATGTAATATTTTATATTTTATTGAAATAATTTTGCCAATTTTATATTTCAACACCCCGTACTTGAACAAATTACGGTAACTACACCTCTGGGAAATTATTTTTAAATTATAAGTTCGGTAGGTAATACTATAAGTTTATAAAAACGGAAATGTGTTTAAGTTTTTCAGTAATGAACTCAGAAAATTGACTCTAGCGAATGAAAGTAGCACATCTAAGTACACGCATACTCTAGGAGACAACGTATCGAATGACACCGGTACAGTTGATGTTGTTTTGAAAAGCCTCTCAATGCATTTTGATGGTACAAAACTTAATAATAGAACAACTTCCATAGAGACGCAATCATCGACGAAGCCTCGTTTAGATTACGTTGAAAGAGCGAGACGGCTAATCGATGAGAATGGTTCGGTGCTAAGCTCTTCAAGAAATATTGGTGGAGGAAAACTTATCTACGAACTTTCGGATGAAGACATTGACGAACAATTACGGAGCAGTTTGCTGAATTCTCAAGGTCACACATCTCAACATGCTAATCAACCATATTCGCATTCAACAACCAACAGGCTACCTGGCGATTACAATGGAAAACATTACTTAGCGTTGGCTCAGGTATTTCTTGATAATCAGCAGAGCAAAAATGATGAGATGGATTTAAGCTTTATTCTCTCTTCTCAACAAAACTCCGGGAGCAACTCTCCAGGGCTCTACAAGTCGTTCCCTGATAGAAACCCTACTACTGGCTCCCTGCTCAGCGGTACCTTAAATATGAACCCCCAGCTTAATAGCTTGCACCTGAATAGCCAGTTACCCAATTTACAATCCAATCAGCCAAACGAAGAGACCTCGGTGTCGTCCAAGAAAATATCTTATCCCATCACCAACACGGGCATCTCTGGGATGGGTAACATCAACACTGGCACCTCTGAGAAAGCCTACAACAACAAAAGCTACATCACCCGAGCTGAGAGTCTTCTTGGTCGCAGAGGTTGGGATGATGAAGTGGATCTCGCTGCTGTTGTTGGCTCTTTGAGCGGCAGCTCATTAAACAAAGTGAGTGAATCAATTCATGAAAATCATAGCAACGATAACGATAAGACTGCGAAGGAGGGAACTATTGATGATGTTGATCTTTTAGATGTAAATCTAGATGAGATATTGACACCAGTTAATACGAGACCGTTTTTATCTGATGAAAGCAGAGTTGATAATGCTTGGGGGAAGAGGGGACGTAACCTGCTAAATAGCATTACATCGCAATCATTTCCGGAGAATGAAGCCGGAGGTGTTAATAGTAAAGCATTAGCTGAAGGTAATCAACAAGCGCTAGATAAAAGTAATGGTAAGAGAGTTGATGGAATCAGTGACAAATCTCTTCCAGGTGAAGTATTAGATCGAAATAAGAACGAATCAATATTTGATGAAAACATGGGTAAGGTACAAGACGGAGACATTGATAAATCAGTAGATACATCTTGTGATGACACAGTGGTTGGAATTAGGAGTAAAGATATAATCGCTCCCTCAGAAATCTCCGAGAATGAGGCGTTTGGAGGTCAGCCATCTTCAGCAAAAGACGATCCTGATGTTGATCCAAATGTACATTCTGGTTTAATCAGAACAGATGAACAGAAGAATGAGTCCTCAATAATGACTCCGCCAGATTTGAAAATAAATGGAGGCGGACACTTGTATGTAGAAGATCGAAACGATATAACCAAAGTCAAAGATTCGGAAGCAAATCCGGATGTTAGAGACGATAAATCCGGTCATATGGAAAATAAAAATCTAATTGGACTTCATCAGCCTGGAGACGATATTATTAAAGATCCTTTACTAAAGGATTCCTTCAGAGATCAAGATGTATTGCTTGCAGCATCTGATGAAAATAAGTCTAGACTAGAATCTTCTGGCAAAGCTGAGTCATCTGTATCCATAGGAAGTCCTAAAGACAGTGGCAAGAAAAATCTGGTTCTTCCTGAGCCGGAGATCAACTGCGATACTGCGATACTGGACTCGAGTAAGAAAGTCCAGCGCAGAGATGATCAGAGTTCACCATTGACTGAAGGCGTTTCCACAGACAAGTCATCGGCGTCCACTGGTAGCGGAAATGAGAAGAGTGATGAAAAGGTTATGGTAAGTGGAATTAACTCTAATTGTTTTCCTTCATTATTTAATTAGAACTCTCCCTCTCTCAATCTCTCTTTTTCTCGGTTTTTCTATCTCCGTGTGCTGCCTAATGGTAGGTCCATGGCATATAATATATTTGCGAATCATACTTATTGTCAGCGTTCCTTGTCATCTTTTTATAATGCGACTAAGTATTCCACACATAATGCTCAATGTTGTCATAAACATAGTGGCACTCTTACACTGGTGTTGTTGTTGTTGTCGATGTCACATTAAAATTTACCATAATATAGGTAAATTATGCAAAAAACTTTTGATTTCGCTGATGTGCAATATCCTCTTTGAATAATAGACTTAATTTTCCTTTATTCACTTTCAGCTATATTGAATATTTAATTTCCTGGTAATTTTTCTGAATTCCTTTGTATTTTAAAACATTAAATCAACAACTCATTAAGCTGTTGATACGCTATTTTAATTTATAACCGAGACAACATTTAATTTAATAAGACCGTACATATGAGCAATGTTTGATGGAGAAAAATTAGCTATTAAACTACCCGAATAAATATTTCATTCCCAAACGATCTGCTTAGAAAGGTATTTTCTGTTTTTTGATAAATTTGCTAAACTGCCACTGCCAGTAATACTATACTATAAGTACTTAAGTTTCTGTATTTATAATGATAAATTAATTAAATTACTTCATTATTAATGAATATTTTAATGACTTTAGTGTTATCTTCAAATAAAACGCATATTTTAACTGATTTCTTTGCTGTTTGTTGTCTACACACAGACCCCTCACGTGGCTGGAGACAGAAGGCTGACATTGAAGACTGTAGAGCTGATTAAGTCCACTGCCCAGGAGAGCTATGGACTGGGAATAGTGGAGAGCAGGAGTGTCCGTACTGGAAGGATGGGACTCTATGTGGCGAGGATAATGGACGGCTCTCAAGCCTCTCAGGCTTCTGAGCTTAACCTGCTTAACAAGGGCGACAGGATTGTTGAGGTATCCCAGGACGTATATCATCATCTTGGGTTTGGAATGTTAACTTTAAATTTAAATTTAATTTTTAACTTATTTTGCTACGTTTCTTAAAACGCTAATTTTTTTTACAAAATTATACATAAAAAAATAATAATTAATAAACGATTATTTTTTTCTTTAAAAATGTCGCTCGAAGATAAATAACAGATCAGATATATTATGCGCCTTAGGCAACCCACATAAAACTGAATAATTTCCACAATGAATTTTCCTAACTACGAAAACGTAAATTCAGCACGTAATTCTGTCTGGTTACAGCTTTAATAGCTTTTAGCTTTCCATTTAGGAGAAGCAGTCGGTGTAAACTGGTTTAATTAGAAGGATTCGATCTTATCGACAATATAAACTTAATCTAAACAATGAAATGAGTTTAATTTTACTCCACTAAATTGTAAATATTCTGATCAGTAGAACTCACTGCAATGCTAGGATATTATTAGATGCAACGTAAACATTGAAAAGTTTCTTTTTTCTCGATTACTTGCAGATAAACGGAAAATCTGTGGAAAATCTTTCACAGCCCGAGGCAGCGGATCTGATAAGAGAGCGTGAGACAATGGTTGCTCTTACACTCGCTAGGTGAGAGATATTTATAAAATATAAATCACTTACACTCGCTAGGTGAGAGATATTTATAAAATATAAATCACTTATACTCGCCAGGTGAGAGATATTTTAAATAAAATCTCTTATACTCGCCAGGTGAGAGATATTTTAAATAAAATCTCTTACACTCGCCACGTGAGAGATAATTATAAAATATAAATCACTTAAACTCGCTAGGCGGGAGATAATTTTAAAATATAAATCACTTACAATCGCCAGGTGGAGTTTAATTTTTGTCACAGAACTTCATCGAAGCTTCACATTTCATAGGTGGTTGGACGATTTAAAAGTTGAAATCCCTAGACACATCATTTCTGATTTTATACACAGTCTAAACGTAAAACAAAAAGCCCCGTGAAACCTCAATGAAGGAAAAATGATTTACATTTTTTTAATAAAAATATGATTGGCTGCTTCATATTCTCTATTGCGTGAAATGCTGATTTTGAATCTTCCAAATCATGTGCATAGTGATTTATAGGCGCAGTTACAATAAACTGGCAATGGACTGAAGTTATTTGCCATTTCTATCATGGCGCTATCAAGTAAATTCAACTTAACGTGGCATGTATAGGCGAGTGTCGGTGTTGCGATGCTAATTTAATTATCTTAATTAATTAATTAAATTTACTAATTTAATCATCGAAATTAATTATCTTAATTAATTAATTAAATTTACTAATTTAATCATCGAAATTAATTATCTTAATTAATTAATTAAATTTACTAATTTAATCATCGAAATTAAATATCTTAATTAATTAATTAAATTTACTAATTTAATCATCGAAATTAATTATCTTAATTAATTAAATTTACTAATTTAATCATCGAAATTCAGTTACGTTAAATAACTTCAAATAGTATTCCTGATATTTTCGCAAGATATTGTTATTATGTTCTCAATAATATCATGGATGACAGGAACACTCTAGTTGTGATTGCTGCAGTAATTCTATGTTGTTGTTGTTGCTTTAGGAGGCTGGATGGTTCAGTTAGTGTGGACTCTGATCAATGGACCTCTGAAGGTTCCATAGATGTGGAGCCTGAGCCAAAGCTACAACATCGCTTATCACCTGCTCATGAGGCAGAGACTAAAATATCTCTGGCATCAATACCTCGCATGTCTCCAGCTAATGTGGAAGAGAATATTGTCAAGGTTGATCAAACCCCTCCAACTACGGAGATCACCTCTTTGTCAATGCTTCGGTAGCAAGCCATATGAAATATGATTCGGTATATGATTTCTAAATAAACTTTTCTGTACAGGATTTTATCGATACTGCGCTAATTAGGCGACATTTCTGGCACCCAGTAGGACTAACTGTAAACCGTATTGGGAATTATGATGAATCTAAAACTGAGCCGTGCGGAACACCATTAGATACAGACGTGATAGAATAAGCTGCATTCTCAATAATCTTCTGCTTATCCATTAGAAATAATTTTAACCACAGAACTGGTAACATTTAATGCAATTCTTGACAAAGTGATAGATGATCGATCGTATCAAAGGCCTTGCAAAAATCCAGAAAAATTAAAGAAATAAATTTATACATTTTTATTACCTTGATTTAAGCTCAATGCATTTAAATTAATTTAAATATCCACTTAATTAGCATAGATAAATTAAAGGGTTTGATGAGCAAAAATTTATTATCATAAAGCAATTATGCTTATTTCGAGACTCATCATAAGTTTAGTCAGTTTTTGATTATAGATCAATCGATATTCAAAGGTACCAGCAGCGAGCTGTATTGTTCACGGTCTAGACGACAAACTGATGTGACAGAGAACCTCTGAGCAGCAGGCAGATGATTCAGCATGGCTGTGGGGTTAGACTAGGGGCGGGTCTTGTTCATCAGCCAATATGTCTTCATCGTACCTCTCCCCTGCAAATAGGCAGTAAATAGTTTACTCTATAACTACAGGTGTTACTAACTACCATACGGTTTTACTACTTACATGTAGCCCTTCGGTTGAACCATTAAAATTAATATAAATATGTTCATGTTGTGATATACCATTATTGGAGAGAATTAGCTGCACTTAAACGGTTGCAAATGAGGAAGTTCTGGAGAGAGTTGGTACAGATAGACAGATGATATATTACATTATACTATATTAAGATATAGGAAGAGGAGTTGGTTAGGACACATTCTAAGGGGGGAAGGTTTATTAATTAAGGTCATAGAAGGTAGAATGGAAGGAAAAAGAGGCAGAGGCAGGCCGAGATTAGGTATGTTAGATAATTTAAAGATCCACTCATATTGGGACATGTAGAGGAAAGCGGAAGACTAAGAAGAGTAGAGGCGTTATATACCATGGACCAGCCAGTAGGCAGTGCACTAAGAGAGAGAGAGAAATATACTTGAAGAGTAGAGTGAACAAACCTTGATCGTCGTTTCTCCTCTCAGTTCCGTTATGTAACCGCGAAACGTCATCAAGAGATCGTGAGTTGTTTCACTCAAGTGAATCCTGGAGGCTGCAGAATATCACATAAAATATATTCATGTTGACATATAGCACTTGAACCCATGATATAGCAAAATATATCAGTACCAGGATGATATCTGACACATGAATATATGATATCACACACCATATACCTAGTGATATGATCTCTGACACATGAATATGACACCACAAATAATATACCCATGATTATATCTGACACATTAATATGATATCACACTTGATATAACCATGACATGAT
Organism: Enchytraeus crypticus; assembly: GCA_905160935.1. NCBI lineage: Eukaryota > Metazoa > Annelida > Clitellata > Enchytraeida > Enchytraeidae > Enchytraeus > Enchytraeus crypticus. The sequence goes on along the minus strand of CAJHZI010000263.1, from coordinate 460,272 downwards.
ATCTGACACATGGGAATATGATACCATACACAATAGCGCATTTCACTACAATGCCTGTTTACTTTTTCCCATCTTTAAATACAGGAAAATATGACTGAGAAAATGGCCCCCATATTTATTATTGCATACACTACGTTAAGTTTACTGTTTTATTTGTGAACAAGAAAAGGCAAACCTTCCCCAGTTGATTCCATCATTGATGCGATGTTAACAGTGTCTCCAAACATACAGTAGCGTGGCATAGTGTGACCCACCACACCTACACGAAACCATACAAATGCGTGGCCTACATAGTGACCTGACACACCTATATAAAACTATACGATAACGTGACATGTTGTGACCTATCACACCTTTACAAACCATACTGTAAAGTGACATTATATGGCCTGCAACATCAATATAACCACGTGGCATAGTGTGGCCTGCCACATCTATACAACAACATGGCATAGTGCGGCTTAAAACTCTCCAATCAGTGTCAAGTTAGAAACATTATACTTTTCCATGATACTTAACAAGAACTCAAAGAGAACCTGACTAATTAACTTATCGAATAATTGATTGATTGAACGATTGATGTTATCGAATTATTGACTGATTGGACGACTGATCTTATCAAATATTTGATTGATTGGACGACTGATCTTATCAAATAATTGATTGTTTGGACGATTGATCTTATCAGATAACTGATTTCTTGTAAGACTAATCTTATCAAATAATTTTTTTATTGGACGACTGATCGTATCAAATAATTGATTGATTAGAAACGATTGATCTTATCAGATAATTGATTGATTGACTGATCGATACCAGCAGCACAGGGTCCAGTGTGGAGGCCTATGCGTAGCTTGAGGGAGGCGTCAGGCCTATGACGTATCTTGAAGGTCGAGGTTTCTCTCAGCAAGTCCAGGGCCATGTTCGCTATCTCCATAGCGTGGCGACCCTCGTTAGGCTTAGGCACCCCACTCACCACCATATAGGCGTCCCCTATAGTCTCCACCTGAGAAATAAACGTCCTAGATGATATCTATAAGTGAATTGATGAAATCTATCATATAGAAATATGATATCCATCATTTAATTGATGAAATCTATCATTGAAAATACGATATCTATCATTGAATTGATTAAATCTATCATTGAAAATACGATCTCTCTCTCTCTCTCTCTCTTAGTGCACTGCCTACTGGCAGGTCCATGGTACATAACGCCTCCACTCGAAAATACGATATCCATCATTTAATTGATGAAATCTATCATACAACGGATAATATCTATCATTGAATTGTTGATATTTAATTCATTATAATTGGTTGGAGCCCGTAAATAAGCTTAGCAAGCAAGCAGTATTGATCTTCGACAAACGAACATGTTTACAAATAAAGCGTCTTTTACCTTATAGACGTCATGTTTGGAGATGGTATCATCAAATGTTCCATAGAGATCATTGAGTAGATCAACGACCTGCATGGGCGTGGACTCTGATGAGAGGTTGGTGAAGCCTGCGATGTCAGAGAAGTAGATGGTAACACTGGAGAACATCTCAGGTGGAACCGTTCTACCTAGCTTCAGCTGTTCGGCCACGAAACTGAAATAATAATAACAATAAAAAAAGGTTTAACGTCCGTTTCCTCATATAAGGATGATGTTAGATATGAAAAATATGGCAAACCAGAGGTGAACCTTCATTTATGTAGCAATGATATCAACTTATATAATAAAAAACAGCAAAATATAACCATAATTAAAAAATCAAATAATTAATCAACAAGAATTTAACGTCCGGTTCATCACCACAAGGCAACGTAATGGACGTCAACAACCAATCAGAACGTTTCCAATGTCTATCACAGCATCATCATCATCAATATACTTAAAGTGCTCATCAGACAATCCAGTAAATAGAGTTAGCAACAAGGCAGTCACTTTGAATTACCTCTTCAGTAGTGATATATTAGACAGGAATAGATCAAAAATAAAGTTGGAAAGTGATAATAACAAAAGTCTAAATTTTAAATAAGTGTTATATTAAGTAAGGTGAACTTCAGAATCAATCGATAGGCCTCGTTCAACGCAAGAACGAAGCCACAACTAAACTAAGACGTATTCACCCAGGTGTGAATACGTCCAATAAGTATTTTACTGTATCTATGGTGGTCGGATACAAAAGATTGCGAGCAATATTAGACTGAGATGTCTCGAACCTGCCATCATCGTCATCTTCCCTTGAATCCCAGTTCAACTAAGGTCGAAATTAGAACATAATGTAGCAGTTTTTGGAACCTAGGCGCTCACCAACCGAATGAAATTCTTGACGTAGTTTGGATCTCAGTGCTTTGTCGCCTTTTACGACACATGCAGTCCACGGTTTGTCTCTTCATCAGCAATCTGGACTAAACACGGCTGAAGAAGCCTATCATAGACGTCCCTGACATCATCCCTGGATGAGGAAACGGACGTTAAACCTTCTTTATTATTATTATAAAAATGCAAACATTTTAAAAAAGCAAAAAATTATAAAATTATTAATTTCAAAAATTATAAATTATTATAAAAAATGCAAGCAATTTATGGTGCAGTGTTAAAACACAGATGATCAGGGACGTACGGTGGAAGCATCTGATTCAAGAGAATATCGGTCTTCCTCTTCTCTTCCATGAGTTCAGCCGTTCTCTGCTCCACCACTCCCTCCAGGTTAGTCGCGTACTTCTCCAGCTTCTGTAGCACGTGGTCAACCAGGTCCAGCTTCCTGCAGTCAATTAATCAATCAATCAATCAGTCCATCACTCAATCGATCAGTCAATCAATCAATCAATCAATCAATTAATCAACCAACCAATTTGTCAGTCAACTAACTAATCAACCAAATAATCAGTCAACCAGTTAATCAACTAACCAGTCAACCAACTATTCAGCAAATCAACTAACCAATATGTTAACCATTCAACCAACTAATCCAAAAACTAATCAACCAACTAATCAACCGTCTAATCAATCAACTAATCAGCCAACCAGCCAGCCAACAACCAGCGAACAAAATATTTAATTTGCCAAATTCTCAAACATATGTAACTTACGGCTTACTAGATCCAATATTCAAAAAGAAATCAGGAAACAAACTAATCAATCAATCAGAAAATCAATCAATGAAGTAAAGGGTAACCATTGGAATATCTTCCTCAGTAGCATAAAGTCTCTAGAATTGTCCCATTATTGCACTTACAGTAGGCATACTAGACCAACAGCCAATTCTCCCTAACAAGAAGAAATAATTTCGTGTGAATCTGTTCCCCTTATGAAATACATCACAAAGAAATTAATTTCTCAATTTTTCGAGATTTGACTAGTGATGTAAACTTAAATTATCGGTCGGCCCGTAAAACCTACAGTATAATAACAATAAAAGGTACCGGTGATAAAAAACAGCGTGTTCAATCTAATAAAGTCCTTAATGCTGATTTTCTGAATTTTTGTATTTGCACCGCTGTGGGTCTTATTTCTGCTCGCCGGCTTGGATTTGTCTCAATACTGCTCGATGTTGTCATTGAGGATTGTAGCATTCTTATTGTTGTTTTTAGTATTATTACTATTATTATCACATTATTATTATTATTAAAGCCGTTGATTCATTCAATGACCAGCAAAGGTTTGCAGTCACTAAAAAGCTGATTTAGGCGATACCATCACCCATGACGGCTCTGAGGCAAACCTTCCTCTGCCGTAGGTCTTGAGCTGCTTGGCGAGATCATCGAAGCTGGGTCTGCTGTGTTGATCCTCAGCCCAGCATTCGATGATGATCGACGTCAACTGAGGCATCTCGTTGAGCTGAAAAGGGAGGGTGGGTCTGTAGGGGTTCCAGCCCCCCGCTGTGATCCTACCTACTATCTCTAATCACATCAATCAATCAGTCTGTCAATCAATCAATCAGTCTGTCAATTAATCAATAGTAATAATAATAAGGTTTAACATCCGTTTCCTCATACAAGGATGATGTCAGGGACGTCCCATCATCACACTTCACTACAAATCGTTCACCCCAAACGATCTGCGCCTAAACCACCTTTTCTTTGACTCCCTTTACTTTGGACTGAATTTCTGTATTTTGGAATTTGCACCGTTTTAGGACCTTCTTTTTGCTCGCCGGCTTGATTAATGTCTCAATGGTGCTCGATGTTGTCATTGATGACTGTAGCACTCTAATTGTTGTTATTATTATTGTTATCTAATAAAACATGTGCTGAAGAGAACGAAAAATCATAAATGATGCCGGTCCGATGATCAAAAAGACAATCAGTCAATCAATCAATCGACCAATCAATCAGTCAGTAAATTAATCAACCGTTCAGTCAGTCAATCAATAAATCAATTCATCACATAGGTCGGTTAAGTAATTCTTAAATGAATTTGGGCCCTGTTGAAATTAATTGTCTGCCATTCTCTCAGTAATATTTAACAGTAATGATAATAGCTATTCACAAGCCAAACCTTGAACTACTGCAATAAACAATGAGCTCTCAGAAACAAAACTATTTTTTCAAAACTGCATAGATCATGTTTCAGTTTCAGTTACAGTATATAACTACTATATAATTCTACGCACTATATAAAACTAAAATAATAACGAAAAGTAATCAATAAACACCATTTTTTAATCAGCAGAAATTCTTATTTAAATATTTATCTTGTAGGACGGTGATATATTTTCAAATTGGACCTTCGGAATATATTTTGGAATTTTATATGATTATACGGTATTGACGAAGATTACCTAAAAGAGTGGAGGCATTATATACCATGGACTTGCTAGCATGCAGCACACTGAGGCAATTAACCCTCGTCATGAAGCGCTATATAAAGAGCTAAGTATAATTTATGTTGTTTAAATATGAAAATCGCAATATGCTTCAACTAGATCTTTATGACTTTGGACGGTAGCTCGACTGTATCGAATCGTCTTGAAGAGAAAATATGCGATTCTGATCTTGACGTTAAGCATTCCGCACGCTATATACAACATCTTACCCATCTGTGAATATAAAAGCTGGTAAAGCTAATGTTAACGTCAGTTTCCCCACTCGAAAGCGATGTCAGTGACGGGCGAGCCTAGGATTTGAACACCGCACATACTGATCCGCGGTCGAGTATCTTACCGACTTCCCCACTGACTCCAACAGTATCTATAGAGATATTATTTTATTGTAACCCTTATAATAACCTTTGCACGCTATATATAACATCGTTCCAGATATTGCTTTATGGAGAGGAACCGAAACTAAATTCTTAATTTATTTATTTATTTACCCATCTGTTAATACAGAGATATTGCTTTATTGTAACCCTTAGCATTGGTGTCTTCGATGAAGAACGGCTGAGCCTTGAAGGCAATCTCCTGGGCTATCACACCAAAGCTGTAGACGTCTCCTTTCTGAGTCCCATACACCGGCTGACTCTTCATCCTCAGGATCTCAGGAGCAGTCCACAGCATGTTCCGGTATCTCTTGTACTCTCCCATCTCCAGCAGCTCCGCCTCTGTGGCCGGAACCCTGAGGGACTGCGGCACGATACACGAGATTTTCAAGGTCCATCGGTTGTCTATGCGGCAGTTAGCGCTAGTCAGGCTGCCGTGAGAGTGGAAGGCTGACTTGTGGAGGTAGCACATTCCCTATAGAGAACAAAGAACAAGAGCACATTCCCTATAGAGAACAAAGAATAAGAGCACATTCCATGTAGAGAACAAATAATAAGAGCACATACCCTGTAGAGAACAAAGAACAAGAGCACATACCCTGTAGAGAACAAAGAACAAGAGCACATACCCTGTAGAGAACTGTGAAAATTTCAGTGTAATTGACTTAATTATTATGTTAGAAATTGCTAATAAATCTACTCTGTTTAATTCATTATTACTACTAGAAGTTAATTAGAGTACTAGTAATTCACCTAAATCAACTACTGTAGGTTAAATGGTTAATATAAAGCAAGACCATATTTGACTTGTACTATCTACAAAGTTAAAAATACCACCCACACATTACAAAATATCCTGTGTGTAAACATGTGCGCATGTCGTGTGAGGGATAGAGAGAAGAAGGGAGGGACTCACGTTGACGAGGTCAGAGATGAAAGAGATCCTGAAGAACCAATCCAGCTTTACGTCGTCATTCGCTATCACATCCTGTTCAGCATAATTCATCAGAATTCATCATATGTCATTTGAATTCATCAGAATTCTCCACAATTCTTCAGAATTCGTCCGAATTTATCTTAATTCATCAGAATAATTCATTAGAATTCACCAGAATTCATTAGAATTCATCAGAACACATCAGAATTTATTAAAATTTATCAGAATTCATTCATTCTTGATTGATTCATTATATTGTTTATTGATTGACTTATTGATTTATTTCTTGATAGATTTATTGATTGATTGACTGATTGCTAGATCGACTGACTGACTAACTGACTATTTTATGTATTAAGTATTTTATGTTTTAAGTATTTATATATTTATTTCTTTATTTACCTATTTATTTATTTATCTCTTTATTGATTGACTGACTGACTGGCTGACTGATTGATTAAATGATTGTTTGCTTGAATTACTGATAAACTGATTAATTGAATGATCGATTGATTGATTCATTGATTCGTTCATTCATTGCTCAATCGATTGGTTGATTGATTGATTGTATGTTTGACTGATTGATTGATTGATTTACCTGTAAGGAGCCACGGTTACAGCGCTGCAGTAGGTAGCAGATCTTCTCAGGCTCTATACATGCTCCTATAAAGCTCTGTACATTGTCGTGGGCTAGCTCCTTTACCTGATCAATCAATCCATTAATCAATCAATCATTCAATCAATCAAATGATCTATCTATCTAACTATCAATCTATCTATCAATAAGTTAATCAATCAATCAATCAATCAATATGTCAATACAGACTCATACGCTCTATACTTTTCCGTGCCACAATTTATTCACCTCATCAATAAATTGATGAATCTGTTAATCAAACAATCATTTGATCAACAGTTCAATCAAACAATCAATCAAGTAATAAATAATTCAATCAATAAATTAATTCTAAATACTAAATACTAAATACTAAATACTAAATACTAAAGTGATTGACTAATTGTAAACCGATGAACGAACTTAACAGATGAACAAAATAAACAAGACCAGAACACCAGCTTTTCGTTAAGAGTTGAATATACATTTATTGATCAACATAGATTTCAATAATTCAATTAATTCAAAGGACTAATTAATATGTTAATTTTAATGGTTGTTAAGCTGGATGTTAAGCTAGAGAGAGATAGACCACAATTGTCGTGGAATGCGGTAATTAAGAAGGACATTTAAAATAGCTGATTGACTGATAGATATGGTGTAGGACAGAGAGGACTGGAGAAGATCTATTCGTGTCCCGGCCCTGTTTAAACTGGGATTTAAGGGAAGATGATGATGATGATGATGACTAATTAATATGTTAATTAGTTGATGGCTCATACGTTAACGAGCTCGACTATGTCTACTCTGCTGAGGTTGAGGGACGACTTCTTTACGGCGACCATGATGACCATGGTGCCCTTGAAGAAGGCGACCACCTCCCCGGGCTGACAGTCGTTCATCAGGTTAGCGCTGCTGTGGGTCACCTCGGAACCTGACTTCTCAAGCTGAGACTGATCCAGCGACAATCAATCAATTAGCAAACCAATCATGACAGTGAATAGTCAGTCAATGAACGAGCAGTCAGTCAATTAATGTCAGTCAGTCGTATCAGTCAATCAATTAGTCTCAGTCAGTCATATCAGTCAATCGATTAGTCTCAGTCAGTCATATCAGTCAATCAATTAATCTCAGTCAGTCATATCAGTCAATCGATTAGTCTCAGTCAGTCATATCAGTCAATCAATTAATATCAGTCAGTCATATCAGTCAATAAATTAGTCTCAGTCAGTCATATCAGTCCATCAATTAATATCAGTCATATCAGTCAATCAATTAGTCTCAGTCAGTCATATCAGTCAATCGATTAGTCTCAGTCAGTCATATCAGTCCATCAATTAATATCAGTCATATCAGTCAATCAATTAGTCTCAGTCAGTCATATCAGTCAATCGATTAGTCTCAGTCAGTCATATCAGTCAACCTATAAATCAATTAATTTTTGAGTGCTACAAAGAGGGCAACATGGAGCATAGTAGGATGCGACGAGATGCAATAAAGCAGTGGGACAAGAGTAGAGAGTAGAGAATAGCAGTAGGAACAACACAAAAAAAGTCTTGTTAGGAGTTGTTGAGAACTGTAATCAAGTCTTTCATTAAAATTCTTAATTTGCTAAAAGTAAAAAAGTAAACAAGCATTATAGTAAAAGGATCAACTATGATGATATCTATCACTTTTTAAAACCACATGTTTAACCCGTTAGACAATTTATTCCATTTTCCGTGTAACCAGTCCAGTGAATGTCCGAGATTTTACTCTCAGATCAGAGCGGCTGAGATTGGAACCCACGAGAATTCAATTCACGAATTGAAACGCAAGCATGAAAGAGTTGCTTATCACACTCCATATCCCTTGCTATCAGAATTCAACAAAATTAATTTCACGAGTTATAAAACAAGGAGGTTGAATAACTTACAGAAGTAGTTAATTTGAGAAATTATAAACAAGGAGGTTTGATAACTTACAGAAGTGGCTGATTGGCCGGTTTTCACGACCTCAATGTCCTCGTGGTAGACCTTCCACATGAGCTGCTGTAGCCTCGACTCCATGGCTTTCTCTCTGTAACAGTCCATCAATCAACCAATCTATAAATCAATCAATAATTCGTTCAGTGAATCTATCAGTCACTTAATTAATCAGTTAGTCAATTCAAACGATCAATCAATTCATTCATTAATCAATCAATCAATTCATCAATCAATTCGTCAATCAATTCAATCAATCAATTATTATTAAAATACACAAGCTGTGATACATTTGATATATAAATGAATAAAACAAATGTAGATCAATAACCAGCCAATAAAAAATAATCAGTCACAGAGAGAACCATCAGAGAGAACCATGATCATTTATTTCTTCATGATCATTTATTTATCTCTTCATGTCCAAACACTAGTGATCATTAAATCATCTATAACTTTCCTTTTTATATGTCATTGCTTATGACGAAGTGGGCCTCCTATACTTTTCTCAGCTTCGACTAAAATTTACATTCCCTGAGAAAACAATCCTGTTTACCCATAAAATAAAATTGCAATGTACTTGTAGAAATAAAGTAAATAAGTAACGTAACTAAAACTCTTGTGCGAAGATTGTTAAATCCGCGCACCAACTACATTGTGCGCAATCAAAAAGCAAAGCATGCAATCTCGAAAAAAGATGAGGAAAAACGTAAAACCACAAAGCATCAACTACAAAAAAGGAACTCTGTAACAAGTGTAACAGATGTATAGCGGTATATACCTGATGAGGTAGAAGAGATAGACAAAGACTATTAGAACGACACTAGCTACACTAACACCCACTATCAGCCCAGTTGTGTTTACTGTTCAACCAATCAATCAACCAATAAATCAATTAATAAATAAATCCATCTTGTGTGAAGTCAATTTACTAAGCTATTGCATGTCACTAAGTCAATCAATCAATCAACTTTTGAATTCAAGATATCAATTAATCGGTGTCTATTATTCATTCAATCTGTTATATAACAAGTTTTAAAAAATCTAAAGCAAACCTTATCCTCTAATCAATTAATCAATTGCGCCGATACGGTACTCAATCAATCAATCAAAGATTAGGGCAATCGACACTGACATCGCAATTTTCTGTTTTCTTTCGTTGATAATTTATTTTAAATTTTTTCCAACAATTTAATCAATAACTTTTACAGGAGATTCTCAGGGGACATTAGGAAACAAACGAGCTTCCACGTCAGAGAGATTTTTCCTAAAAAATTTCCTGTTTACGCCGTGAAAGTCCATAATAACGAGAGGTTTTCTGAAGCCCATACCAGAACAATGCATTAGAAATTCATCAAATACCAAAGCAATGCATTAGAAATTCATCAAATACCAAAGCAATGCATTAGAAATTCATCAAATACCAAAGCAATGCATTAGAAATGTGTCACATACCCGAACAATGAATTAGAAATACATCACAACAGAACAATGTGTTATAACTAATTAAAACAGAAACTGTTGCTGTAAATTCCTATCTATCAGTCTACAGATGATAAGCTGTTGATAATCTTACAGGTCTCTGCTTTGACTGGACAGAGTTCTCCAAAGAACCCACAGGCGGGGGTGTCTTTAGGGGGGATTTGATTGAAGCCCCACACGGTATCTTCTCTCAACCTAATGATCGCCTGTAATACAACAGCAACAACAGAGTGCTACTGTTGTCAATGACAACATCGAGCAACATTAAACCAAGTCAAATCCTACGAGCAAAATATTAGGGTTCAAAAACGGTGCAGTGAAAAACAATGATACAACGAAAAACAGTGATACAACGAAAAACAGTGATACAATGAAAAACAATGATACATTATAAAACAAAGATACAATGAAAGACATTGATACAATGAAAGACATTGATACAATGAAAGACATTGATACAATGAAAAACAACGATATATTGAAAAACAATGATACAATGAAAAACAGTTTCTTGACAGCCATTAACTGAACAGGGATTTCAGAATCAAAATACCACAATATGACGCTTTCGTTCTATATTTAGCAGCCTATATATTAAAACAATATACATTTCCAAAATGACACGTCGCCATGGTCCTTATTGCTTGATAATATTTAGTAGAGTATATCATGCAAACGTATCTCTGTACTTTACAACAATTAAATACTGTACAGTAAAATAAGCAGTATACATGTACGGTAGAATACACATAATAGCAAACATTGCAAGACCAAAACACTATTACCAATAATATAGCTAAAGGCCAAAATCCATGAGATAGTTGAATAGATCCAAGAATTTACACATTTACCTAGCACAGAATTTACAAGGAAGAATCGTGCGAAATATTAGTTTAAAGATTCTTTTCAAAGTATCAGGTGATTCAGAATGTCCTATAAAGTGTGGAAGTTCGTTCCACAGTTTGGGACCTGTTACAGAAAAAGACTTGTCACCGTAAGAAACTGTTCGGCATTTAGGATTGGCAAGTTTTTCATACTAAACCGACTGTAAGTTTATCCTTACTTTAATTTTTTTTAGTTAGCGTAGTCACACACCTGACATACCGCATGTGCTACATGGTTTCCTTGCTTGGTTTCAGTTTTTGTAGTTTTCATTATTTCCTCCATTCCTCTCCATGGTTATTAGTAATCGTTGCCTTTTGTTGGCGCATCAATTGCAACCGGCGCAGATTTAAGAATAACCTTCAAACACCCTCGGAAGTTTTTTTTCAAAGCTCTCAACACTCGGTCTTCTAAGGTGGTCGCCCACAAAGTACTAACCGGCGCGATGGAGCTTAACTTCGTTCAACTGACGCGCGACTTAACCGAGTGCGCTAATTCCGCCCCCAGATCAGTATAGTGAATCAATGATAGATTGATAAATGGTTAATTTAATTAATTTAATAAATTTAATGATTGATTAATTTAATAAATTTAATTATTGATTAATTTAATCAATGTAATGATAGATAGATTTAATCGATTCAATGCTAGCTTAATTGATGATGCATTAAGATGCTTTCTCTTAGACGCAGAATTAGATGCTTTCCCTTATTCGATGAATAATTCAGTCGTTCTAATGAATAAATACTTGATTGTTCTCAAATACTTACGCCCTCTTGTGTCAGATCTATGTTGATGTAAGGTCTGAACTCATCAGACCAGGGTTCAAATCCCCATAGCGTCAAAATCCTCTCTCTGTCTCCATTGCTGTTGATCTTTATATGTCCGGTGATTCCTGAAACAATAATGTAAGCATAGTTTTATCTTTCTCTCTCTCTCTCTTCTCGTTAGTTCTCTCACACTCTGTCTCACTCTATCTCTCTCTCTTGTTCTGTCACGTTTTCTCTCTCTCTCTCTCTCTCTTTCTTGTTCTGTCACGTTTTCTCTCTCTCTCTCTCTCTCTCTCTCTCTCTTCTGGCTGGAGCCAGTACCGATGTCAGTAAGATACTCGACCATGGATCAGTATGTGCGGGATTCATATCCTGGGCTCGCCCGTCAATGATATTGCTTTCGAGTGAGGAAACTGACGTTAAAATTAGCTTTATCAGCTTTACTTTTCTTTCTCTCACTCAGCGAGAAACCAGATGATGAGAAAGATTTACAAAACTCTAATTCTGCCACTTCGCAGCTTTTAATAGAGCAAGAGGGAGACAGAGAGAGAGAGAGAGAGAGAGAGAGAAAGAGAGAAAGAAAGAATGAGAGAAAGAGAGAAAGAAACAAAGAGAAAAAGAGCGAGAGAGTGAGTGAGCGAGAGAGAGAGAGAGAGAGAGAGAGAGAGATAAAAAACTACACAGATTTTATTCAAGTAGCTGTAGACATGAATGAAATGCTACACAACATCAAATCACAGAGTTCATAGAGTCCAAACCCTCGAAGCTGAGTCCTATGGATTCCTGGAAGAGATAAGAACCGTTCCGGAAGTTGATCCCGTTCCTGATGGCCTTGTCAGCGAGTCGTATATAGACTGCTGCTATATCATAGAGGTACATGGCCGTGGGGAGAGGCTGAACATATTAAATATCAGATACAGTGCTGACGTCGTCAATGACAACAACAACAACAATAACAACAATACGATTAGAGTGCTACTGTTGTCCAAGACAACATCGAACACTGTGGAACCAAATTACAACCGATGAGTAAAGTGAGGGGTCAAAACGGTGAGAGCCAAAATCCGGGTGGTCAGTCCAAGGAACGGTACTAGCGGAATGGAGGTTTAAGTGTTGTCTCAGTTCATGGACAGCGATAACTAACTATGACTCACTGCAGCGATGACTAACTATGACTCACTGCAGCGATGACTAACTATGACTCACTGCAGCGATGACTAACTATGACTCATTGCAGCGATGACTAACTATGACTCATTGCAGCGATGACTAACTATGACTCATTGCAGCGATGACTAACAATGACTCACTGATGGCCTAGTTTTTATTAAATTTCTTATGCACAGTTTTTTGCACTTACAGGACGTATTGTACTTCTTACTTAAATTTTGATAAAGTTTATTTAATTTTTAATCATACGTTCATTAACATGATTACTTCATACAGTAGACAGTGTGATAGATTTAAATTTCAACGCAATTAATTATGCATTATGTAGATATAATGAAAGGAAATAGGTAAAAGAAAAGGGTAAGAGGAAGACTGAGACAGAGGATAATCGTTGATTTAATTACAGATTCGTGCATAGAGATGAAGAGGAAAGCGGGTGATAGAATATTTATATGCCACGGATTTGCTCGTTTGGCAGAACACTGAGAAAAGAGTGTGTGCGAAAGACAGACAGAGAGAAACAAAGAGAGATAGATAGAGAGAGAGGGAGATAGCGACAGAAAAAGAGAGCGAGAGACAGAGAGAGAAAGATGAAGAGAGAGAGAGAGAGAGACAGAGAGAGAGAGAGAGACAGAGAGAGAGAGAGAGAGAGAGAGAGAGAGAGAGAGAGAGAGAGAGAGAGGGAGAGAGATATATATATATATATATATATATATATATATATATATATAGAGAGAGAGAGAGAGAGAGAGAGAGAGAGAGAGAGAGAGAGAAGGATAGATAGAGAAAGAGAGATAGAGAGAGACTCACATATTCGACATCTGATCTGAGCAGGTCCCAGGGCGGAAGTTTGTTCCTGGCATGAACTCTATCCAGGAACCTCATGGTCCCGTTAGACAGCGTAGCGTCCCTAATCGTCATCTGTGGTAACAAAGCGTTTAAGGATATTTGCTTTTCTGGTTCTTGTTGCATTGTTGTATGTATAAGATTCATGTATGGGTTATTATGCCTGAAATAAAGCAATAAATGTTTCACGAGCCAGTGTGACGTTACGTTATGATAAACTACAGGTCGTTAAATAAATGAATGATATTGATATTGACGTCGATATTTATAGCACTGTACTGTCTCAAATCAAATTAGAATTATTAAACAAACATCCTTTGCTTTCTGATCCACAGGGGCGGATCCAAGAATTTTTTAAGGGGGGGGCCGAAATTTTTTTTAAAAGTGTACATTTTTTAGCTTACGCCTTCTTCGGGACATGATACACAACCGGACAACTATTTGTGGGGGGGCGAGCTCAAAATTTGTTTCACTATTACGTTCGGCTCATAGAGTGAGTGTATCCCCGTACCTTCCCCCCCCCCCCCCCCCGCTCATACCCGTACTAAAGTCAGGGGAAAACGAAAACCTAAAATCTTACATTTGTTTTGGAAAAAGTATGTTAATTTTTTTACCTCTGAAGAAACTCTGCGGATCTCTACGAATTGCAAAAGTGACCTAATATTGACGGTAGGGGGGGGGCTTAAGCCTCTCCCAGCCAAGGCTGTTTGCACCACTGCTACGGTACAGAGTTCACATTTTTTACTTACACCCTTTTTTCCTTCAATTTGGTTATGCATTGGTTCAAGTGAAAATTGCGAGCTAGTGAAACGGTCAACATTTTTCAGGCCCCTTCCATTAAACAGGGATCCTAGTATATCCTAGAAAAAATCGAGCTTTTGGAACTGCATTCTCTGTCTTACCCTCCCCCCGGCCCCCCCTAACCACTGCCATTACTAACATGTTTACACATCGTAATTGCCATAAAAACAATGAATATATACCCTGTCTTACCCTCCCCCGGCCCCCCTCCCTAACCACTGCCATTACTAACATGTTTACACATCAAAATTACCATAGGAACAATGAAAATATAGTTTACTAAATTTTATTGGCGGACCTAGGGGGGGGGCCGGGTCCCCTGAGCCCCCCCTGGCTCCGCCACTGCTGATCCAGAATCTGTTATTAACCTAGTTAATTCTATATACATGTATAAGCCTACTCTATACGGGTTTAAAGCTTAATTGATTGATCTAAACTGTTTAAAGCTATTCATTTCTCATAATATGAGTTTATTAAGCTTACATAGGCAGACCCGAGATCTAACCATAAGTCTTTGCTAAGTCCAACCTATACTTTCTAGGCTTTTTTACAATACCTTTAGTCCTGGAGGCAGATAGCCCAATTATCAACATTTCGGCCTCTTCGCTCTCATTAATATCTCATAATATTACAGCAGAAAGTTTAACGAGTTTCCAATCTCGTAAGCAAAAATTTAAATTTTTCCAACCGTTACTATTGACAATACTTCCGGATTAAACTATGCGGACAAAAGATGGAATTGCGCTGTTGGACAATTGAAACTGGAGGCTAATAAAAATTTGCATTTTTATTTTTCGGCAGGAAGGTACGTAGGCTAAATGAGCAGCAGATAATTCATCCAACTTATAATTTGTTATAAACAAAACTTGTTTTATTAATTGTAGAAAACACTCGGCCGATCTAACCTCAAGTAATAATTTAATAGTAATTACAATAATTATAACTATAATTATTTAATATAATTATTATTAAATTATTGTTATTATTAATTATAATTTAATAAGTATTTGTTGTAATTTTTTAATAATAATTTATCTTACAATAATTTAATTTAAAGCAAATTGAAAAATTCGATCACACGCTCTGCTTCGCTTACTCATAACTTCACAACACACCCTCATTCAGCGCATTAAGCCTTCTAACCCCCCCCCCCCCGTAACTTTTACACTCAAAATCGCAAAAACATTTCTTTAGGTTTTAATAAAGAGCGAACGCTGTTAAACTATGAATAGCAGAAATAGCTTTAAGTCTGAGCTGGTGGCTTGTTAACATATTGTTGGACAGCGAATCAGTAGGTACACGCTTCAAATTCAGTGCTCCCCCGTCAGTGACTTGCCATCTAACGGGAAACTGACGTTAAATTGGCTTTAGTGTTGTTGGCTTTAGGGAATTTATAACAAGCAATGATCTTCAGATTCTGCATTAGGTATGGTCTAACCTGTTTAAGGGCGTAGAAAACCTGCATGCGGTAGGTTAAGTAAGGCAAGGTCTAACCTGCAGAATTCCTGCATGCGGTAGGTTAAGTTAGGCATTAGGTTAAGTTAGGCAAGGTTTAACCTGTTTTAGGGCATAGAATGCCTGCATGCGGTAGGTAAGGTTTTGGCCTGTCATATTGTAGGCGAGCCAGGGCTTTGTGACGTTCTCGTCAGATGTTGAGCTGAATGTGAAGAAAGCGTAGTCACCATTCGTCATGCCCATGTCTTGTGCCATGAAGAGTAGTCTACCCACTACTGATAGTGTGTCGTGACACATGATAACAACTACCATCAATCAATCAGTCAATAAATCAATCAATCAATCAGTCAATCAATCAATCGGTCAATCAATCAATCAATCAATCAATCAACCAACCATTCAATCAATCAGTCAATCAATCAATCAATCAATCAGTCAATAAATCAATCAATCAATCAGTCAATAAATCAATCAATCAGTCAATCAATCAATCAGTCAACCAATCAATCAATCAGTCAATTTATCAATCAATCAATCAATCGATCAATCAATCAATCACGCCCATGTCCTGAGCCATGAATAACAGCCAGCCAGCCACCTACGACGCCATCGATAGAGTATCGGTACACCCACATATTTAAGATCTCCTCAGGTCTTTATGAAAACACTGAAGGTAAAGTCTGCTTTTACAAATGGATTACATTGACTTCTTCCTAGCTGCTTGATAAGCAGTACTTACTTCTCCCCAACTTTTTGATAAGCAGTTGTTTGATAAGCAGCTGTTTGATAAGCAGCTGTTTGATAAGCAGCTGTTTGATAAGCCTTCGTACTTCTACCCAATAGTAAAATCTTACTTTGGACTGATTATCTGGATTTTGAAATTTGCACCGTTATTAGACCTTCTTTTTATTCGCCCTCTTGATTTTGCATCAATAGTGCTCGATGTTGTCATTGATGACTGTAGCACTCTAATTGTTGTTGTTATTATTATTATTATTGTTTGATAAGCAGCTGTCTGATAAGCAGCAGTTTGATAAGCAGTTGTTTGACAAGCAGCAGTTTGATAAGCAGCTGTTTGATAAGCGGCTGATAAGCAGTTGATAATCAGCTGATAAGCAGCTGATAATCAGCTGATAATCATCTGCTTATCATCTACTTATCATCTACTTATCATCTGCTTATCATCTGATAAGCAGATGATAAGCAGATGATAAGCAGATGATAAGCAGATGATAAGCAGATGATAAGCAGATGATAAGCAGATGATAAGCAGATGATAAGCAGATGATAAGCAGATGATAAGCAGATGATAAGCAGATGATAAGCAGATGATAAGCAGATGATAAGCAGATGAGCAGATGATAAGCAGATGATAAGCAGATGATAAGCAGATGATAAGCAGATGATAAGCAGATGATAAGCAGATGATAAGCAGATGATAAGCAGATGATAAGCAGATGATAAGCAGATGATAAGCAGATGATAAGCAGATGATAAGCAGATGATAAGCAGATGACAAGCAGATGATAAGCAGATGATAAGCAGATGATAAGCAGATGATAAGCAGATGATAAGCAGATGATAAGCAGATGATAAGCAGATGATAAGCAGATGATAAGCAGTACTCACTTCTGCCGAGCTGTTTGATGACATTCACGTAGTTGACTATCTCGGGGTCTCTTGGTGAGCTCGACATTTTGATCCACTCAGCGCTGGTCACGTTGTGCTCCATCAGCTGCTTCCTCATCGTCGTCACCCCATAGGAACACTGCCCCTCCGTGCTGTCTGATAGGAACACCGCTCTCTGCCAGTTCCTCAGCTTGAAGTCGTGCACGAAGGCGTCCCCGAACTCTTTCCAGGATCCCGTCATACGGATCAGCGTGAAGTACTTGTTCTTGTCGTCCATCTGGACGTCCAGACAGACCTCCGGGAAGATTGGGATGTTCCAGTAGGTGGCGACGTAACTGGCAGGTCCACAGGCTGCGGTATAGAGTAATGTAGTGTAGTGTAGTGTAATGTAGTGTAATAGGTTATAATGTAGTGTAATATAGTGTAGTGTAGTGTAATATAACGTAATGTAGTGTAGTATAGTGTAATGTAACGTAATATAGTGTAATATAGTGTAATATAGTGTGATAATATTGTGTGTGATATTGTGTAATTTAGTGTAATATATTGTAATGTAGTGTAATATAGTGTAGTATAGTGTAGTATAGTGTAGTATAGTGTAATATAGTGTACTGTAGTGTAATGTAGTGTAGTGTAGTATAATATTGTGTGTAACATAGTGTAGTATATTGTGATATAGTTATATAGTGTAATATAGTTTAATACAATCAATGTAATATAGCGCACCATTGTGTAATATAGTGTAATATAGTGTAAAATAATGTAACATAGTGTAATATAGTGTAATATAGTGTAATAAGGTGTAATGTAGTGTAATATAATGTAACAGTGTAATATAGTGTAATAAGGTGTAATATAGTGTAATATAATGCAATATAGTGCGAAGGTTGACAGTATAAATGGAATATATGCTCTATTTATTTATTGATTTCAAATCACTGCACTTTACAAATTAAAGCAAACAATTGACAATAAACTCCAACAGTGGACAAGGGTTTATGTCTTAGTGTAAGACATTAGGGTACAATGAAAAAGGCGGGGGATAGTTTGCTTGGAGATATAATAAAAGGAAGAATGTAAGGGAAAAAGTTAGAGGCAGACCGAGACATGGAATTTTGAATGTATTGATAACAAATGTATGCATGTATATAGAGATGAACAGGAAAGCTGAGGATAGAATTGATTGAAAGAGTTATATGCCATGGACTTTCCGTTAGGCAGTGCACTAGAAGGAGAAGAAGGAGAAGAAGAAGAAAAAGAAGAAGAAGAAGAATAAGAAGAAGAAGAAGAAGAATAAGAAAAAGAAAAATAGAAGAAGAAAAAGAACTAGAATAATAATAATAATAATAATAAGGATAAAAAGAATAAGAAGAAGAAGAGGAAGAAGTTTAGTGGATATATTTAGCATAGCTGTACTCACAGATGGAGCAGATAGGACCGAGGATAACGTCCACTTTATCCTTCATGAGCAGATCCAGCGCTGCATTAGTGGCGTACTGAGGGTCACACTTGCTGTCTCTGTACACATAACTGTGTGAACACGTAGAATATTAGCTTAGTGTTATACACATAGCTGTACACAAACACGTAGAATATTAGCTTAGTGATGTACACATAGCTGTACACAAACACGTCGAATATTAGCTTAGTGTTGTACACATAGCTGTGCACAAACACGTCGAATATTAGCTTAGTGCTGTACACATAGTTGTGCACAAACATGTAGAATATTAGCTTAGTGTTGTACACATAGCGGCACACAAACACGTAGAATGCTAGCTTAGTGCTCTACACACAGCTGTACACAAACACGTAGAATATTAGCTTAGTTTTGTCTCAGTACACATAGTAATATGAAAAACCCGTTTACAGTCCGTTTCCCTCTATAAGAAACACGTCACTGGCACAATTTCATATAGATAGGCCTACTCCAAAATATTACAATTATTTCATATAGATACGGTAAAGTAATTACACTAATTGTATATGGATACTCCAAAATAATTACACATATTTCATATGGATACTCCAAAATAATTACACATATTTCATATGGATACTCCAAAATAATTACACATATTTCAAACTGTGGATCTTCTAAGCCAAACTACTGATCTACTCACCTTACGTTGTGGCCTCTAAGAAAGCCCTGCCTCTGAGCGTCCTCCATGGCCAGACTGATGGCTCCGTGGTTAAAGGACGTGCTGCTGTAGCCAATGTTGATGGTGGCTGTGGAGGTGAACATAATCCTCCACAACAGTGTGGCCAGGGCAAGGTAGCTCAGTCTCCACATGCTGCTTTACCGGTCTATGCCTTCTTACAACTGATGTTAGCTGTGCACTTTATTGGTCAAGGTTTTATTTTGAAGGAACTTATTTCAATGTTGAACTTTACAGGTTTATTTGGTGTTTTATTTTCAACAAAATTGTCGTAAGTTATTTTAAATGTTATCTCCGAAGTATAGTTCAGATTATGTTACTGTTTGCGAATAAACTGAGAATATTATTTTATTCGGCTTAATTAACTAATAATTTATTAATTTACTAATTAATATATAAACATATTTAATAATTTAACAGTTTCGTTCTAAATCTAGGTAAATAACGCTAAAACTATAAAATCATCTTTCAGACAACTTGTACCGATTTCAACTAATAATAATAATAATAATAATAATAATAATAATAATAATAAACTAATAATTAAATAACAATTAGGTAATAAATAACCCAAAGTAAGACAAGGAAAGAGAGATGATGTGAATTCGCTGTTGTCATTCAATGACACATCGAACTCAACTCCTGGGTGGCAACACTGCAGTGACTTTATATAGGAGAACTGGAGAGGTGACCGGAGAGCTTATAGCACTTATCCTGAGTAAAAGTCGTTAAGTTACGGTTCACGTGACTACTCTACAGCTGATAGTCGTTTATTGATAAACAATGCAATCTGATGTCTCAATAGCGTAGGGGTAATGTCATGAAGTTTTAAATGACAGATCCTGAGGTGAATTGAACTCTCGCAGGTTCGAATCCTAGCCGCGCTGATCTAAGAGTAAAATCTCAGACATTCACTGGACTGGTTACGCGGAAAATGGTCTAAATTGCCTAACGGTTTAAACATGTGGTATTAAAAAGTGATAGATATCTACATATATGATCATTTCACTATAATGCGTGTATAATTTTATTGCACAAAATGATAAATACAGGAAAAATTATAAAATGTTCCTTAAGTTGACATTTATCTTGGTACAGGGGAACACTTCTCAGATAAACTTAGAACTTTGGGAACGCAGTTCCCTTGCGTCCCCCCCCCCCACTTTACCCACTGATCTTTGTCAACTTTATCAATTTAGAATTGTAATTATAATTAAAAATTGATGAAGTTGATTAAGTACAGTGGGTAAAGTGAGGGGGGACGCAGAATATCTCGAAACTGACTGAAAGCAAGTGTACGTATAAATGTTTTGAAATTTGGACCATTGGAGGATTTATTGACCATACTCGTGGAGCTACTCCACTAGAATTGAGGTCGAAACGAGGTCAACTAGAGGTAAACTAGAGGTCAACTAGAAGTCGACTAGAGGTCGATTAGAGGTCGACTAGAGGTCAACTAGAGGTCAGCTAGAGGTGAACTAGAGGTCGACTAGAGGTCGATTAGAGGTCAACTAGAAGCAAGGGCATCTTTACTCCTTTGGCCTATTAAAGACGCAAAAGCAACATAGTGCGGTACCCCACTAAGTTGATCTTCTCTGGCTTACCAGCAAGGTGTGATCCTTCCCTTAATCGATATTATATGTTGGTTCAACGGTTGCTGCCCCTAAATATGACCAGATAATTATCATTATTCTTTGATACCCAGAGCAAGGGATTCTGTTAACTCTGAAATGTTGGCGCTCTTAATGTCAGAACTTTTGATTTTGGTTAAATAGTGAACTTTAACTTTTGGTAATGCTAAAGATCAACATACTGCCTGAATAGCAAATTCCAGAACTTGACGGATAATTCAGAGTAAATGACAAAATTGCTTGTGGCCTACATTCTGCACTCAGTTGTTCGAAGAGTAACATCTACTGAATGATTAAAATAAAAAGCCCGAGGTATTACAGGTATTACAGATGCTGAAGTGTAAGTAAACTAAATACCTCTATATCACGACATTGTCCTATTGAAATCTTCGGCTACTGGAATTTGAAATCAATTGTGTTGGCATTTTAGCGGAGACAATAAAATCATTTCGTAATTACGACTATTCTCACAATGAGCGATATTATTCTGCAGCAATACAAAAATCGTTGAATTTGGAGCTAGAAGCAAAATTTGATACGATAATATAATAAATTCTTAGGATACCATTAATCTGTGTTGTTGTTGTTGTTGTTACCAAGATATAGTCAGCTCTGTTAATGATACCGACAGTGTGCTCGATGTTGTCATTGATGACTGTAGCACTCTACTTTTTGTTATTGTTGTTATTAGTGGAGCAGTCATGTACCAGTGGAGCAGCTATCCACCAGTGGAGCAGCTATCCACCAGTGTAGCACTATACACCAGTGGAGCAGCTATCCACCAGTGTAGCACTATACACCTATCGCTGTATGAGCAGAAGCTGATGGAACATATACTATCGGTGGAATGTTAGTTTATATTTAGTATCGCTTATTTGTTCATCACAGCACTAATCATGCAAACAATAGGAACGCGCATGTAGTTAGATAAACAAACAGCAAACAAATAACAAATAACATTGTCCAAGGGGAGCTCATTCATAGGTTAGATTGTTTTAATTAAATTATGTTGCAATTGGTTATAAATTGTAGTATTATTCAAAGAGCGGTTACAACTTTAATGAATCTGTGCAGCTAACAATTACTATGAGCCTGTTTTGTACATCTAATGAGTTCTGCACCATACATTATCAATCACGAAAGTAGAAAGTAAAAGTGTAGCTATGGCTACAATGGCATTGCTATCAGTGTGTTAACTCTAAAGAGCTAAAAGGCTATCCTCTTAAAAGTAAACGAAATTATGGCCCTAATACTGCATAGGCCTACTAGAAGCAATTACAAAATAGGCCTAGGCTTACTGGAAGCAATTGGCAAGTTGCCTTCTACTGCTGGCAGTAGAAGGCCAACTTCTAACTTTCGGTTAATTAATTATGAGGTAGAAGTATTTTAATTATAGGCCTAATTAGTTGTAAAGTGACACAGTGAAAACCTTGCTCAGAGTTTGGCACTTAGGGGGAAGGGAGACTTGAGGTGAGCTCAAGAATTGAAAGGTGAATGTTTCATTAGTGGTAGGTCTATGTGTGTATCTTCTACACTAAATAACTACTACAATAAATATCTACTACACTAAATAACTACTACAATAAATATCAACTGCACTAAATAACTACTACAATAAATATCTACTGCACTACATAACTACTACAATAAATATCTACTGCACTACATAACTACTACAATAAATATCTACTGCTACTACACTAACATACTACTACATAAATATCTACTGCACTACATAACTACTACAGTAAATATCTACTGCACTACATAACTACTACAATAAATATCTACTGCACTACATAACTACTACAATAAATATCTACTGCACTACATAACTACTACAATAAATATCTACTGCACTACATAACTACTACAATAAATATCTACTGCACTACATAACTACTACAGTAAATATCTACTGCACTACATAACTACTACAGTAAATATCTACTGCACTACATAACTACTACAGTAAATATCTACTGCACTACATAACTACTACAGTAAATATCTACTGCACTACATAACTACTACAGTAAATATCTACTGCACTACATAACTACTACAGTAAATATCTACTGCACTACATAACTACTACAGTAAATATCTACTGCACTACATAACTACTACAGTAAATATCTACTGCACTACATAACTACTACAGTAAATATCTACTGCACTACATAACTACTACAGTAAATATCTACTGCACTACATAACTACTACAGTAAATATCTACTGCACTACATAACTACTACAGTAAATATTACTACGGCACCACACTACTATTACTACTACTACTGCACTAAAGAACTTCTTTATCTCTCTCTCTCTTTCTCTCTCTCTCTCTCTCTCTCTCTTTCTCTTTCTCTCTCTCGTGTTTTGCCAAAATGAAGATCTAAGTGCTACTTAAGGCATATAAAGTAGGCTTACTAGTACTCAACATGCTGCTTATCACTTTGCTACAGGTATACCAAGCAATCAGGTCTTCATATCTATATGTAATTATAATCATGTAAATATGAGGGTCTATTTCATTTAACATAAGTTATATCTTACATAGGAGTAGCTACTGAAATTTATTACGTATAGGCATGCTTCATAACCTATTTGGTTTTTAATCTTATATAATTAATCCATAATTGTATAATTCGACCTAAGACTGTACGTTTTTAGTCTGCTTTACTAGAAAAAGAGGCACACACTTCATTTCTATATAAGAAGTTCCGTGCAACGCATTTGCAGCAACAAGATGATTGAAGGGATGTCATGGTATACCGCTCATATTCCTAATCTCCAAAAGCGATTTTCACAAAACATTTTTAAAATGGGGCTTCCAAAATATCAGTGAACGCCACTGCTAGGGTAGTAGGTGATTAGTATACTGTACTAGTATACCTTGCATATATTTCTATTTCTATAGTTTTAGATTTACAAATATTGTATTTTAATCGATATATTAGCATTACATCTTCAATGTAGCTATCTAGACTATTCTTCAATACACATATTTTATTGCTTTCTCCTCTATTGATTTAACAGATTTATTAATCGGATCACAACTTCCCAGTCATTACTTTAAAGCATGATTCTTCAAAGTCTGGTAACTACCACTTTACTGTGGTCAATTTTACTACAAGTAGTTAGTTCAATTCTAACAAGGGAGCCAGCAGACGTGATCACTCGCCCTGGCTCTCACGTTGTTCTCTCGTGCTACACAAATCTCTCCAAACCCGTCATGTGGGAGGTAGAGAAAGCGGATGGGAAGGAGTTTTACTGGCATACCATCTATCAGGGTAATACACTGCGGTATTTTCAAATATTTCTAATTATACTGAAATAATTGTCCCCTAAAGCTGTGGAGTTTTTTTCGTGTGATATTACGATGGGAATAAGGCCAAAGCCTTTTTAAAGTCATTTTCATTTCGGGGAAAGTGATATCAGTGTCGGGCCAGCCACTTCTACTACTTTATACACGTCAAATTAATCTTTAAAATTGCGCTTTGTTTACATTTTAGTACTAATTGTTAAAAAATTAATATATCGTTTCTCCACTTCATAGAGTTGTGTAATGGGTCTAGAAGGAAATATTAATTATATATTGTTACTATGGCATGTTGATATTTGCAGGTAATCCTGCATACATTCAGCAGAGATTCAAAGATCGTTTCAACGTTCTGGTAGACGAACGTCACAATCAGTATAACCTGACGATAACTGACATACAGCCAGATGATGCTGGAACATACCGGTGTGGTGACAATCTAGGTCTTGGTCTTAGAGACTATAAACGTGGCATACCTGGAAATGGAGCAACCGCCGAAATCTTTATTATTGGTAGAATTATTAACTTTTCTTCGCAATCTACTTTTAAGTTAATAGATGTATGATAAAGCGACCAATACTTATGTCAAAAATTCAGTCCATGCTCTCTATCAGACTAAACTATAGTTACTGGAATCCGGATAGTCCTATATGCCGTATCATATAAATAGTACATACATGTCAATTATGTCTAAATCAATCTACAATAAACTCCTTTTCAAAGCTTTCAAAATCATTTATTGCCAGATCTGTGTTTTTTGGCTGATTGGCAGAGTTAGTATGACTGACAAATGACTTACGTCCCTGTCTGGAACAATTAAATTCCAACTTTATTACGTATATCGATTGAAGCAATTGCCTAGAAATGATTATGTTCGTACAAGACCACAAGACTACAAAACTATATTCGTAAAACCGCTGGCTGGAGCCACTGGCGAAGTCGGTAAGATACTCAACCGCGGATCAGTATCTTCGGGGTTCAAGTCCTGGGCTCGTCCGTCACTGACATAGCTTTCGAGTGAGGAAACTGACGCTAACCTTAGCTTTAACAGCTTTTTTTACAAAACTACTTAGATTCTTTATTTATTTTGAAGGTGGCAAGGATCGAATGAACTGTGCACAGAATGTTTTAAACCGTGAATTTGTTGAAGGGCATTTGTCCGCCACTGACTTACTCCCAGATTGGATTTCCATGAGCTGCAGCCTGAACTACAGAGGTAACGTTCCTCCATATCTCGAGTGGTCGCTCTTCTTAAACTTCAACGACACTAACGAAACTTCGATTCCTCTGAAGAAGAATGTGGAAGAGCGCGTAACGTCGAATTCGGAAGGCCTGTCCACTCTTGTATCTACACTGAAGCTCTTGCCCGCACGTCTGCTGCACAAAGCAAGAGTCAGGTGTGTGTTGGCAGGCACAATGAAGAGCTCGACAGTTAATCTTCTGGTCAATGAAGGCTTTAATTGGACCTCCGACTCGATACATATTGCGTGTAAGTTCTCTCAACTTATCTGCTATCTGTAAATTAACACATGTAGGCCTATAATAACATCCGAAAACGAACAGCTTTAGCTATACAAATAGTAATGTTGGCATATTTTATATCGAATTTAAAATTCAAATATGCCATCAATGTGGAAAATATATGAATGTATACTTTTCACATTATAAATGTAAAATTTATAGTAAAAGTTCAATGCTACATCATTTTTAGCGAGTGAAAGATTAAGAGCGGAAACTTTCTAAGAAAATAAATGTAATACAGCTTATCGCTTGGTCTCCAGATAGGACTACATGTAAAATTGAAATAAGACCTACTGGCCAGATCAATTTCATGTTCGTGGTTATAATCTTTTACAATGAGTAAGCAAATTTATTAACCGACGTACATGCATAATTTATATCTTTGTTCGCATAGCGTTTAGTAGCTAAGCTTCAACTGTACAAGTATATAAGAAATCAAAAATTATGTGCCTAACTTCGATCTTGTTATCTAATAGGCTATATGTGTTACATCAATAACATCTAACTGATTCTTTATTATTTTTATTTTATTTATTTATTTTATTTATGTTGTTTTATTTTATCTTTTTATTTACTTTTCTATTAGTAACATCTTGCTTCTTTATTAATAATCTTTTAATATCAGGCTCACGATTACTAGAGAACACCCAGTTGGACCAACAAATTGAAATCATTGCAAAGTCAGTAACAACACTCAACACACTTTCCGGCAGCACTGTATAGCTACTCTGCAGTAGGCAAGAGGAAACGCGAAGTAGATATTATTAATAGCTTTTCTGGTTCCTGTTGCATTGTTGTATGTGTAAGGTTCATGTATGGGTTATTACGCTTGAAATAAAACAATAAATAAATAAATAAACAAAAATTAATATTTATACAATATTACAATGCCATTAAATTGTTAAGAAGCCATTAATTATGTTAGATTCAATCGCTTATAGAATCTTTGATCGTTAACTGGTGTATAGATCTGTATCTTTTATGGGTTTAACGTCAAGATCAGAAACCTAAAGTGCTTCTCTTCAAGATGTCAGTGTTACGACGGTAGACCCCAGAAACCCGATCATTGCAGTGGTTGACCAAATGATGACCATCCCACCAAAGCAGCAGTCAGACTAAACTGAGTTATGATTCAGCTCTCAAACTAATTGAGCAATGCTCTAAACAGTCTCAGGTCACTGAGACATGAGAGAACACCTGCAGTGAACTCACCTCGCATCAGCCTCATCGGTTAGGATATACTGCTGGGATAGTTAGGATACTGCTGGGATAGTTAGGATACTGCTGGGATAGTTAGGATACTGCTGGGATAGTTAGGATACTGCTGATAGTTCGGATACTGTTGGGATAGTTAGGATAATGTTGGGATAGTTAGGATACTGATTGGGGTAGCTCAATCTTTAACCATTGTTCCTAGCCCCACCAATGCTCCAAGCATTCTCAGAGCCAGTCTTATAGTAGCCTACTGTACTATTTGTATATGTTTTGTATGATCTAGCATTTCAGATTGGTTCATCAGAAGTCGTCTCATCGTCAGCTCAAAACTCCACTGCGACGATTGTCCTGGCGGTAATTGTTATACTGCTGTTGCTGGTGATCCTGGGAGCGGTAGCACGGTACATGTATATCAGGAAAAAGAGAGGATACAGATTGACTCATGGAAAGAAAAGCAAAGAATTAGAGCAAATATTGCCTAAAGAGGTTGCAAATACTCCTAAAAATACAGGTCGGTTGTGCATATGTCAGAAAGGGTATATCGTTCTATCATTCGGCTTAATTAAAGCTTAGCCTAATTACTGCTGAGAAAGATCTGTTAAAACCTTAGGTAGTGTTAAAACCTTAGTAGGCCTATAGTCATTCTTTAACTTCCATTACCCCATAATATTCTCTCTCTCTCTCTTTCTCTCTCTTTCTCTCTCTCTGTTTATATATATATATATATATATATATATATATATATATATATATATATAAACAGAGAGCGATATATATATATATATATATATATATATATATATTTATATAGTATATATATTTATATAGTATATATAAATATACGTATATAATATTTATATATATATATAAATATATACTTATATATATATATATATATATTATATATATTATATAGATATATATAATATATATATATAGATCTAGTTATATATATATATTTATATATATATATATATAGAGAGAGAGAGAGAGAGAGAGAGAGAGAGAGAGAGAGAGAGAGAGAGAATATTATGGGACAAGGGGAGTTGAAGAATGACTGTAGTCTGACTAACCATTAATATTAGAACTCTGTTGGGCTTTTAAAATCAGCAGATATCGTAGAAGCTGATTACGCTGTTCAAATAAAAATAGAAAATTATGTCAGTGCCTAAAGGTGATTGATTAATTCTAATAATGATAGATAGTTTAATAAAACTGACACCGGCGATTAATTTATCATAATTATCTAACCATTATTTTAATTGAGATGCAGAATACAACTTTTATAGATATGATAAAATCTTAATCGAATAGATTGTAAGAATTGTTATAAGTTATATAATATTATTGACTTTTATTAGTTGCAGAAAAATTCATCGTAGCTATTGGAACTCTAGCGAGACGTCAAGCTCTGATGCACATTGGCTTGAACAAGAAGAACGAATGCCTACAAATCGATTTGGCAGGATTGCCTGTGGTCCATGATGGCTCAGCGTTCTGTTTGCTGAAAGACACGCTATACGTAGTGGGCGTTGGAAAAGCTAATAACGAAATGTGGAAGAAGTCAGTCGGCGGAGAATGGACGCGATGTGCGGACATGCTATCAGGTAGGCTTATGCACTGTGTTGCTTCAGTGGATGAAAAGAACTTGTACGTGCTCGGAGGCTGGAGTGAAGATAAAGAGAAATCACTTGAGAGCGTTCTTTGCTATGATGTCGATTCTAACACCTGGAAAGAGGCAGGCAGTCTTAACAGTGCCGTACATGATGCAGCTTGCTCTACGTTTGGTACTGAGATCTTTGTGTTTGGAGGATGTGATAGAGGTAGACCATTGGATAACGTCCAAATATATAACACAGTTTCAGGAAATTGTGAAAAGGGTAAAGAGATGCCTGACTGCTATTCGTTAATGAAAGCTGTCACATTTAAAAATCAAGCAATTCTGATTGGTCAACACACGTGTTATCTGTACGACTTCGAGATGAAGTCGTGGAAGGAAAGAGAAAGCTTCAAGACAGTTGTGGAACTATTTGATGTAACTCTCGCAGACGATGTACTTTACTTGTCATCATCATCGTCATCATCTAGTTCAAGTGTTGCAGAAAGCGAGTCCTTTGTCCCAGCGAACGGTGTTGAGATAAAAACACTTTCTGTTGGTGATTTTATAAATAGCGAACAGAAAGGTACAGCAAAATCAATGTGGAGTCATCACAGCTCTCTGCCTGCTACCATACTGAAGCAGTGTGTAACTGCCTTGTGCAGTACTGTCAGTTAGACCTATCGTCACTCAAGAACTGCCATCATGCAGGATCGCTCTTCATTCCATTCTTATGTTTAATTAGCAGTGTACTGAGGAAGGACAGATATAAACTTTCGATTCCCAATTCAAAATGATCAGAGAGAAAGAATTAACTCTCCGGAAAACTTGATTATGACTCTGACTAAATATTGCTAATCATATTATTCTTTAAATATTTCTTATTTTACGTTATCATTGATCAATATCTTCTTGAATGATTGTTTTACTATTACATAGACCTAGAAAGTTAAAATTGGTTGACTAATTCTCATGACTGTGCTAATAATTATATATGTTCACCAATTTAATGATACACAGATGTCAGATATTAAAATAAACATAAGGTGGTCCTATATGTCTGGTTGAAAAGAAGAAACGAACATAAAGTGAAAGCAAGGAATGGAGCATGAAGAATTTGAGCAGAACCTAGTTTTGTTCTTGCTTTCTCTTGTGGTCTCGGTATACGTAATCGTCATTAAGTGGTGTTCTGGCGACAGTTTATACACAGTCTGCTAGAAACATCCCTGACGTTGCCTTATGGCCATGAACCGGACGTTAAATACTTATTGATTGCTTGCTTGATTAACAGATACAATAAGTGGCAAACCGTGATGTGTACAATTGATATAGAGTTACTTAAATAACCGATGTAGAGTTTAGTCTGCCGGAGATATGTAATTATAGCGCTAAACAACATCAAGCACTGTTCTTGATGACGGCCCTGACATCATCCCTGGATGAGGAAACGGACGTTAAACCTATATTATTATTATTATTATTATTAGTAGTAGTAGTAGTAGTTGTAGTTGTAGTAGTAGTAGTAGTAGTAGTAGTACTATTATTATTATTATTATTATTAGTAGTAGTAGTAGTAGTAGTAGTAGTAGTAGTAGTAGTAGTACTATTATTATTATTATTATTATTATTATTCTAACTCATTGAAGAAGTTAAACTTTTGAAGGTTACAAGCTCAAACAGCATCAGGTGGTATATGATCGAGTGATATAGGGCCAGATAATGGTCAGCATAAGTAGAGTTATGATGCTAAACTAGGACTAAACAAGCATTTAATTAGGACTCAATTAGGATATACATGTAGATAGAGTTATTCTATTATCTACATATTGACAGTTACTGTAGGCAGTTATTGGGCCTAATTAAGTTTAGTAAATTAGAGCTGTTGTTAGTAAGACGTGTATGGGCCCATTTATCTTAGAATCTGCCATTAAAATGACAAGATCTAGGCCTAGGTCTATTGGGCCTTCAGTGCATAGTTGGATTAAAAATATGTTAAGCTACGACACAGATTACAAATACATTAAACTTTCGACGCAGTTTCCTTCAACTTTCCTGACGCAAGCCGTAAACTTATAAACCGTGACTCTATTTATTCCAAAGTCTAATTCTAATAGGCCTACGTACCCATCTTAACAGAAACCCACATCTCTGTTCTAATAATAATTTTGCATTAAAGTATTTAAAGGAAGGCAATACGGAAAATTTTGTCCTACATGTGAAGCTATCGTTCTTCATGAATGACAGTATTACTGTCCAGTTAATAATTATACCGTTTTCTCCTCTGCTAGGATAAGTTTGCTGTGGTCAATTTTTATGTTATCTTATAATTTTCAATCTTATATTTTTGATTTTGTGTTGCATATCTGACTGTATCTATTACATTGATATGTTATCTGTCATATTGTTTCAGTCTGCGGCTTGTCAGATTGATTTTGGAAATAAAAGGAATAGATTATTATGCTAAAGTTCTATCATTAGCGATGCGCTGTGAGCAGACCTCAACTAGTGCTGAGCCCAAAGCGAAAGTAAAAGTGCTCACCTAACAGCAGCTATGTGTGCTGTCATGACAACCAATCAGAAAGCAGATCTTAACAATAACTATTTTTAAATATTGTTTCATGCCTTCTTATTGGTTCCAATGGCCTACGCAGTATGGACGACTAATAATGATATTTAATGCAGTAGTAGGCTTTGCAGCCTTGTAGGTCTACATGAATCATTAAAGCAATACTGAATTACAGATTTACAGTAAAGTGTGACTCATGTGCACGTTCAGATAGCTCAAGTATTCGTTTATTTACTGTTACTTCTCATAATAATAAAATGGGCATAATTTAATTACTGAGCTTGTTCTAGTTATAGCCTAGAGTATTACACGCCATCATTCTACCTCAAAAAGTTAGATCTCGGATTATTATTAGCTTAAACTCTTTCTCTCAGAGAATACACAACGCATTTTTTTCGGCAAGCCTAAGGACGGAAGGGGAGGGGGCACGGGCCCTGGGACCCCCTCTGAATCTGCGCCTAAGTGAATCTAAACTTTAAAATGTATGCTGATATTAGAATGTAGGCCTACATAGCCCTTGATAAGAGCAAATAGCCAACTACGTGTATAGGGCCTATACAATTTATCGAAATAAATGCACCCTTTTTAACTTTACAATATTTAAAGTTACAAATGTGGGACTTTGTGTGCCTTTACAGCTGAACTAGGTTATGTAAAATATTCACAAACTTTATATAATTTAAAGTTATTATGAGATAAAACGTTGGTTTTACATATTATAAGTTAGATGTATTAATTAACCTAATGAATCATATTAATCTGAATGAATATTTCTTTTTACTTAAATCGTAAATATTTTACAATGTATTAAAGCCTATATTGACCCTATCATTTAATTATTCAATTACAGATTCACTGAAGCATCTCTACTCATCAGTCGTTAATTTAAACCATGATTCTTCATAGTTTGATAACTACCACTTTTTTGTGGTTAGCTTTTCTACAAGTAGTTAATTCAATTCTAACAAGGGAGCCAGCAGACGTGATCACTCGTCATGGCTCTCACGTTGTTCTCTCGTGCTACACAAATCTCTCCAAACCTGTCATGTGGGAGATAGAGAGAGCGGATGGGAAGGAGTATTACTGGCATACTATCTATCAAGGTATATACGATTTAGATATGTTGAAAATATTCTAGAATTGTCCTGTGGCAAGAAATTAGAAACTGTCACATCAAATATTTATTTAATTCTCTATAGTGCATTGTCAACTGGCAGGTCCATAATATATAACGCCTACACTCTTCTCTGGTTTCAGCTTTCCTCTTCATTACAACATAGGGGCCTATGTGTGGGACTTTAAATCATCTAACATACCTACTTTCGGCCTGCCTCTGCCTCTTTTTCCTTCCATTCTACCTTCTGTAACATATCTTAAATTTTTAATAGACCTCTCCCCTTAGAATGTGTCCTATCCAACTCTTTTTCCTATTTCTTAATACATTTATCAACTGTCTATCTATGCCAACTCCCTCCAGAACTTCCTCATTTGTAACCTTTTGAGTCCAGCTAATCCTCTCCATTCTTCTCCAAAATCCACATTTCCAATGCCTCCAGTTTCCTAATATCTTCCTTCCTTAAGGTCCATTTTTCATATCCATACAATAGTGCGATCCAAACCAAAGTTTTCACTATCTTTATCTTTGTGTCTTTCTTTAGACATTTTTTAAAGTTCTTTCCTATCACCAAAGGCCGCTTTTTCTTGTGCAATCCTATTGCAAAATTTCAGTCTCACAGTTAATTATATAATACTATATAATATGAAATGATATATAGAGCCAGGAAAAGCCCTTCCCCAAGCTTTAAATGGTATACACAACTCAAGGATGTAACAGAAAGAAGAATTCAAAGGGAGAAGAGTTAGAAGAAGGCCAAGACATGGGATGTTGGATTAGCTGATAACAAATTAATCTGTAGAGATGAAAAGGAAGGCTGAGAATAGAATTGGTTGGAAGAGTTATATACCATCCATGAACCTGCCCTTAGATAGTGCACTAGAAAAAGAATAAATTCATACAAAATTACATATGTACAGTATATATATATATATATATATATATATATATATATATATATATATATATATATATAATATTGTTATACATATATGTAATAACTATTATTATTGTCATTATTGTCATCATCTTCATCATCATTACCATTATTACCGTCATCGTTACCCTCTTCTTCTTCTTCAACAACTTATCACCATAATCATCATCAATACAATCTTCATCAACATCGTCTTCAGCATCTCCATTATCTTCATCGTATTGATCTTCATAATATTCTTCTTCTTCATCATCATCATTGTCATAATTGTTATCTCAACATAGGCCTATGTCTATCCTGCCATTTTATGTTCACCATCATCTCCTTATTTTGATGATCAGTTCGCGTTCCGCCCTACTGGCTGTACGGCAAGTGCTCTTATTGCATTCTACCATAAAATATCTGTAGTGCTTACTAATAGTGACTTTGTTAGAGTTCTTGTGTTTGATTTTAGTAAGGCATTAGATGCAATCAGGCACTATACTCTCATGGAGAAATATTCTGTTCTTGATATACCTGCCTGCATAAATAACTGGCTAGTTGATTTCTTTTTGGGCTCAAGGTTAGACTAAATTTGATGGCATGTCATCTTCACTAGCAAAGATTTCTGCCAGTGTCATTCAAGGGTCTTTTGTTGGTCCGGCGTCTTTCTCTATTACTGCTTGGGATCTAAGACCAGTTCACTCTGAAACTGACCATTATTCTAAATATTTACCATAATTTAGAATAATGGTAAATTATTTTCAGAATAATTTACCATTATTCTCAAAATTATGGTAAATTTTGCCGACAACACCTAATTCTTAAGTCCTTCTAACTACATGGATAGCACTTGAGCAGAACTTATTGCCATTGAAAATTGGTGTAACAATAATAATCTTAAATTAAACAAAGCGAAATCTCATGAAATCCTTTTCCATTTGCTCCGGTCAAAATTTTCTTTCACTGCTGCACCACCACCTGTGGATGGTATATTCAGAGTCAATTCACTTAGAAGTTTGGGAGTTGTACTTTAATTTAATTTCTCCTTCACTGAACACATCAGTGAGATAATTAGCAGCGGTGTAACAAAACGTTTGCTATTAGAACACTTAAATCGAAGGCTTTGCATTCTGAACTAGTTGAAAAAGTTTTCAAGGCAAACATTTTGTCGAAACTAACTTATGCGTCTAAGTTCTGGCGGGGCTTTACGGAAGCTTCGGATAAAATGAGACTTAAGGCTTTTCTGAAGAAGGCTAAAGAGTATAATGTTTGTGATGGTGTTCATCTCTTTAGTGAAATTGCTGAAAAAGCAGACAGGAGATTGTTTTCATTCTGTACTTGATAACTCTTATCACGGCTGGTTTCCTCTTATGTCTCCATTGAAAGCAAATAATAGTCGTCGTAAACTTATAGCCCATCCTTTTATGCTCCCTCTTAAAGCTGTATAGACTATGAGTGACAATAGCTTCATCATGAGGATGCTTTACCAAGACTGCTATTAAATTTATAATTGATATTATGTACCTGTACATGTATATTTACCTGTGTTTATCTGTATGGTATCTGCATGTGTTTTTCTAACTAGCCTAGATGTACGATTACTGCGTTGTGTCGGATGCCATTGCAATAAACGAATAATAATAGTAATAATAATAATAATAATAATGCACTACATGTTGCAGGCGACCCAGGAGAGATACAACAGAAACTGAAGGGTCGCTTCAACGTGCTGGTGGACGCAAGTCGCAATCAGTATAACCTGACAATAACTGACATACAGCCTGATGATGCGGGAACATACCGGTGTGGTGACAATCTAGGTCTTGGTCTTCAAGACTTTAAGCGTGGCATACCTGGAAATGGAGCAACCGCCGAAGTCCTTATTATTGGTAGGATTAGAGTTATTTACTTGGCATTAGTAATTTATTAATCTATAAATAAATTATTTATAGTAATAGAGCGCCTAGCCACCAGAAATTGCTACAAAAACTTTAAACGAATGGAAAAATCTGAAATAGGGGTTGGCTGGTGCTGTGGTGTAGGACAGTAAGGATTTGACACAGTCTATTTGTATCGCGACCCTGGTTAAACTGGGATTCAAGGGAAGATGATAATTAAATAAAATAGAGTAAAACGATATGAGTTTAAGCTTTTCAACTTGAAGTATCTTGCAATTCTGAGGGCTAAACTTGCTTGATCCCATACTGATCTAACGATGTCAGGAATTCCGTTAGTCCATTAAATGCTTTTCTCCGTGCACTTAATCTCCGTGCACTTAATCTTAATCTTAATCTCCGTGCACTTAAATCACTGCATGGTTGTGTAACTAATTTATTTTTTAAGAATATTCACAATCAAGTTTACTGATCACATAACCAATAGTATGATTCAAAATACACTGCTAGTAAATATCCGATGTCAGAAAATGTTCTAGTATTAATCAAACACTATGAGTTACCGAGGGTATTGATTTCTCGAGACTATTGACTTATCGAACTATTGATTTATCGAGCCTATTGACTTATCGAGAGTATTGACTTATCGAGACAATTGATTTATCGAGACAATTGATTTATATTCTATTTACACAGACGACAACAGTCAACTGAAATGCGAGGACAATATCGACGGACATCAGTTCTTGGAGGGACACATGTCCGAGACAGACCTACGTCCGGATTTAATCTCAATTAACTGCAGCCTTCCATACAGAGGCAATGCAGCTCCTGCTCTAGCATGCGTGGTCATCTTGAATTCCACCGAAACTAAAAATTCTCTGATTTCTCTTGAAAAGAACGTCGAAGAGCGAGTTGTCTCGAATGCGGAAGGTCTGTCAACTCTAGTGGCTGAGGTGAAGATCTTGCCGTCTCGTCGACTGCACAACGCAAGAGTTCGCTGTGAGGTGGCGGGAACAGCGAGGCGCTCAGAGGTCAAACCTGTGATCAGTCAGGTCTTCCTGTGGACCTCCAACCCTGTGCTAGTTATGTGTAAGTCTCTCTTAGTGCACTGCCTACTGGCAGGTCCATGGTATATAACGCCTCCTCTCTTCTCTGTCTTCCGCTTTCCTCTTCACTTCCACAAATGCATGGGTCATCATGCATACCTAATCATCTAGCGTCTAGCATATCTAATCTCGGCCTGCCTCTTCCTCTTTTCCCTTCCATTCTACCTTCTATGACCTCTTTTAATAGACCTTCCCCCCTTAGAATGTGTCCTATTCAACTCTTCTTCCTATTTCTTAATACATTTATCAACTGTCTATCTGTGCCAACTCTCTCCAGGACTTCCTCTTTTGTAACCTTTTGAGTCCAGCTAACACTCTCCATTCTTCTCCAAATCCACAGTTCCAACGCCTCCAGTTTCCTAATGTGTAAGTGCTTTGTGTAGATATCACGAAACAAAGAAGAACTTTTGATCTACCTTCCTTGAGTTAGATTAATTAATTAATTAATTGATTAATTAAAACGAATGGAATCAGTTCGTATCCAGGCCTTAGCTCAACTGGGATTCAATTGAAGATGATGATGACGATGATGATGATGATGATGATGACGATGATGATGATGATGATGATGATGATGATGACGATGATGATGATGATGATGATCAACATTTTTTCAACTGGATCAACTTCTTTTCTTTGATGCCCTCATTAATGAGAGAAAATTAGCTAAATATCGTTTAAAATATTGACTAAATCATATATTTAGCAAAATATTATAAATTAATTTTTACGAGAAATGCCATTTATTTAAAACAGAGCCTATTCATTAAAAATACAGACAGGTTTGTCTCATCAATCCGTTTCATCCATTTTGCCATTGACTGGAAACAAAGCAGTCAAACAGTTTAGCCTAATTTTACAGTAACTTAAATTTTGCTCTTGGACCATTTGAACTTCCCTGACAGCATCCTTGTATGAGGTGTTAAACCTTTATTATTATTATTATTATTTTTTATATTTATATTTTTTTAAATTTTTTACCCCGGTATAAAGAACCTGGGGTTTGATAAAAACGATTCTAGCAATACGCTGAATCGCCGCCCGGCTACTCGAGATCATCAATCGGCTTAAAAGAATAAATTATTATTATTATTATCATCATCATTATTATTATTATTATTATCAATATTTGTTATATTTATAGCACAAGTTCTCTATGATCAAGCATCCGCAGAGGGTTCACCAACAACTGACTCTCTAGGTGTTGCCGCATCGACTGATGAAAGCTCTTTAACGACGACCATCCTAGTGGTTGTTGTTGTTCTGCTACTGTTGATTCTGGGAGCTCTAGTGGTCTACTTGTGTGTCAGGAGAATTAAAAGAAGCAGACGTCTTCATGATACAGAAAATAATGAAAAGAAAATTTCATTATTAGAACTGGGTCCTATTCCAACACCTAATACAAATACAGAAGCAGGTTGGTACTTCATGTAGCACGGGTGGTATATAAAGATATAAAAAATATTATGTTAACGTCAGTTTTCTCACTCGAAAGCGCTGTCAGTGACGGGCGAGCCCGGATTTGAACCCCGCACATACTGATCCGCGGTCGAGTATCTTGCTGACATCGCCACTGACTGGAGCCAGTTGCGATGTCATTAAGATACTCGACCGCGGATCTGTATGTGAGGGGTTCAAATCCTGATGTTGGTATATTATATAGCTATCGGTAATATTACATAGCTAAAATATCTTCATATGATTTTATCTTTTGTTCAAACTGTTTGCCAATGCATGACTTTGGGATCAGAGTTTCGCCACTTGGCTCTCCTAATTATTTAATATTTGCTCATCAGTAAGGATTTTGATTAATTTAAGGGTAAAGATTAGAGACGCATTCAATATTTAAGCAAAATAATAGAAATATACAAACACTTTTTGAACTTAAGCACTTATCTTGAAACAATTTTATCTAAACTTTGACCTGTACAGTTTTATTGGTCGTGGGTTCGAATCCCGGCCGCGCTGATATGAGAGTAAAATCTCTGACATTCACTGGACTGGCTATACGGATAATGGTCTAAATTGCCTAACGGTTTAAACGTGTGGTATTAAAATGTGATAGATATCAACATAGTTGATCATTCACTATAATGAGTGTTTACTTTCTATTTTTTGCTGTTCATATTTGTAGGAAAATACATCGCCGCCATTGGGTCGCTCGAAAAATGTCAGACTCTGGTGCTAATTGACGGGAAGAGGAGAGACCATTGGCGTCTGAGCAGCCTAGCAGGACTTCCTGTGGTTCATGAAGGATCGGCTTTGTGTTTGATGGATGATTCCCTGTATGTTGTGGGAATTGGAAAAAGTTTGAAGGAAATGTGGAAGCGATCAGTGAACGGCAACGACGAATGGAGAAAATGTGCGGACCTGCCGTTAGGTCGAAGTAAACATTGTGCTGTTTCAGTGGAAAGGAAGAAGATGTACGTGCTCGGAGGCTGGAGTGAAGATAAAGAGAAATCACTTGAGAGCGTTCTTTGCTATGATGTCGATTCTAACACCTGGAATGAGGTAGGCAATCTTAACAGTGCCGTACATGATGCAGCTTGCTCTACGTTTGGTAATGAAATCTTTGTGTTTGGAGGATGTGATAGAGGTAGACCATTGGATAACGTCCAAATATATAACACAGTTTATGGAAGTTGTAATGAGGGTGAAGAGATGCCTGACTGCTATTCGTCAATGAAAGCTGTTACATTTAAAAATCAAGCAATTCTGATTGGTCAACACACGTGTTATCTGTACGACTTCAAGTTGAAGAAATGGGAGGAAAGGGAAAACCTGAAGACAGATGTGGAACAATTTGATGTAAGTCTTGTAGACAATGTACTTTACTTGTCATCATCATCGTCATCTAGTTCCAGTGACGCAGAAAGCGAGTCCTTTGTCAAGGCGGATGGTGGTGAGATAAAAACTCTGTCTGTTGGTGAGTTTATCTCTGGTAAAGAAGAAGCCATGTGGAGTCATCATAGCTCTCTGCCTGCTGCCATTATAAAGCAGTGCTCCGTTCCTATATAAGACTCTCTCTCTCTGTCTCTCTCTCTCTCTGTCTCTGTCTGTCTGTCTGTCTCTCTCTCTCTCTCTCTCTCTCTCTCTATTTGCCACCATTCTAAAGCAGTGCTCCATTTCTATATAGAACTCTATCTGTCTCTCTCTCTCTCTCTCTCTTTCTTTCTCTCTCTCTTTTTCCCTCTCTCTCTCTCTCTCTCTCTCTCTCTCTTTCTCTCTCACTGCCACCATTCTGAGGCAGTGCTTCATTCATATAAAGTACCCTCCCTGCTATAGACTTCACTCCACTCTACTTGCTGTCCCTGCTGATTCAGTATTCTGTTCATTCTCCTCATGAACTGTCAATGGCGTAGTGCGTAGAATGAGGAGTTATTCTTGGTGAAATCCTTGGAATATGTGCTGGGATTGGCTCCCCTAAGCGAAAGATTAATTGACATTCGACGCTGTGAGCAGTTACGCGCTTTATAATTCTCAGTTAGGCCTATTATATATCTTTAGCGAGAATCGTTTGTATGTAGCTTTTCTTGTATGTCAGCTTGTTGTCGTTGTTATTTACTGTTAGTCTTTATGTAAGCTCTAGGCCTATAGGCCTATAAAAGTAATAAAAGTAAACACTCATTAGGCTACAGTTAAACGGTCAAATATGTCAATTTCTATCACTTTTAGTACCACATGTTTAAACCGTTAGGCAATTTAAATCATTTTCCGTGTAACCAGTCTAGCTAATGTATGAGATTTTACTCTCAGATCAGTGCGGCTGGGATTCGAACCCACGAGGGTTCAATTTACCTCAGGATCTGTCATTTAAACCTTCATGGCGTTACCCCTACTCTAGTAAGACATTATATATACTATATATAGGCCTATGTACATATTTCAAACCGGGATATCAGCTGTAGGTCTAACGCTCGTAGTTTGTTCGTAACTTAGGCTCAGAATTTAATCTTAGGGAGTCACTTTAAAATTTGGGGCACTCTGGGGGAGGCACACTCTTTAAACGGCGTTTAAAGTAGGTATAGCGTAGTAGAAAGTAGTAGTAGTAGTAGTAGTAGTAGTGATATTACATTTTAAGATTATAAAAGGTCTATAGACCTTTTATAAAACGTCTATAGACCTTTTACAAAAGGTGTTTACTTTGAAAAATTACCTTATGTATTATTTCGTTCGTTAGAGCGGCGCCACTGTACAATCATAAAATTGATTGTTTTGCGGAGGCAACTGCAATGTAATTTATCCTTAAAATGTAATATATCCTCTCTAGATATTCTATTGAGACAAAATTTAATATTAATTGTAATTCTTTTTAAATTTAAACACTATTCTGTTAATAATAATAATAAATAATAACAACAATTAGAGTGCTACAGTCATCAATGACAACATCGAGCACTATTGAGACAAAATCAAGCCGGCGAGCAAAAAAAAGAAGGTCCAAAAACGGTGCAAATTCCAAAATCCAGAAATTCAGTCCAAAGTTAATAAATGAAGAAATACATAATGAATACATACGAATACATGTATATAGAATATTGCCAGCCGTCAATAGGCGCACGCACCCCTCCCCACTCTCCTACTAGGCTTTGTTTATAATGTGAACAGAGTTA
The DNA here is from genome assembly GCA_905160935.1 of Enchytraeus crypticus. Lineage (NCBI taxonomy): Eukaryota > Metazoa > Annelida > Clitellata > Enchytraeida > Enchytraeidae > Enchytraeus > Enchytraeus crypticus. The sequence goes on along the minus strand of CAJHZI010000263.1, from coordinate 418,863 downwards.
CCACTACACATTATGAAAGGTAGAGATCTAAGGAGTTGAAGTGGTAACGGTACAACAGCTGATCTCAAAATCTGACTGGTTAAGTTTCACTTGAGCTCCTGAAAATAATTGATAGAAAATTTGCTGGTGAAAGACTTTTGAATGAACAGTGCACTAGTGATATACTTTCGTAGAAAAAATAGCTTCAAGGAAAATGCTCGTCTTTTCACATTTAACATTTATTTTGCCTATAAAATCTACAAAATAAAAATGAGTAAATGAGGGTACCTGCTGGCAATCATTGTGTGCTCTTTGACTCTTAGAAATTGTAAACATATCCCATTTGGAGTTTTCGAGTGTTGTTATGCAAAATGTCATATTTTAATCCTTCTATCGTCCGTGGTGACATCAAACTTTATTTAGGATGATAAAAGGCTACGTAAATAATAGGATCTACTATTCGAAGCTTGACATTTTTCTAGAGCTGTTGTGTTTAAGACTTATAGCATTAAGTGCATGTTAGATTATAGTGATGAGAAGGTTACTGAGCCTGTCCTAAAATAAGTTTAGGATTAATTAGGTCAACAATTAAGTAAAGTGCACCTAAGTTTGTCTTTTATAATTCATCACAGGCACAACCCGTATAAAATTCTGTCTTATACCATGTCCGTGAAACTTATTTTGTACTGTCGTTTGAGCTGTTTGCACTATAAAACAACAACGGGTTTTTAATTTGTTCTATAATGTCATGCCTTGGCATCATTTAATAATTACGAGTGTTAAAAGAGGTGGTTGCGGTTCTCGTACATTTAATGGATAGTTTAGTAGCACTTATTTTGTACTTATAGTTATTAGTTACACACATGACATACTGCTTGTGTTACCGTGTTCCCTTGCTTAGTTAATAGCACATTGATTGCAACTGGCTCTGATTTTAAAATAATTTTCCAACACCCTGGGGATTATATTCTCACTCACAGCTGTCAACACTCGATCTTCTAAGATGATCACCCACTCAAGTACTAACCGAGCCTGATGTTGCTTAATTACATTTATTGATGCTCAGCTAAATTCTGCTTCCAGAGTGCTAAATCCTGCACTGAGGTTAAGTGCATTGGTTAATAGTCCAATAAAAATTGCATGCTTTCAAAAGATAACAAAGATCCACATACATAAATTTCACATTTACCTTGCGCAGAAATGAAAAAAATTACAAATAAATAACTCTGAAGATTGCTATACGTTTATAACCTCTAATACTTAGTAATATATTTCAGTTTAGTACATATCACACCCACTAGGATGGCATCACGACTGATGGGCAGATGTGGCAGGGTGTTATTCGCCGGACCAGCTAGAGGTGTCACCGTAACGACTGCTCGGAGATCACTCAGCGACTATTATCCCATCAATGATGACGTGTATGGATTGACGGAGGAGCAGAAGCAGCTGCGACAGACGGTGTTCCAGTTTGTCCAGCGGGAGTTGGCTCCAAAGGCTGCCGAGATAGACAAGCAGAACACGTTTAAAGAGATGAGGGGCTTCTGGAAGAACTGCGGTAGTCTAGGTTAGTTCTAGATCGTCACTTGAGGAAATTGAAATGGTTATTGAATTGTCAAGTGAAAACGGAAGTGTGAGTTTGTCTATTTTGTGTGTCTTGAGATGTCTGTATGCAACGAATATTTCAATGAAACCTAATTTTCAATGAAAATTTAAGCTATAAACTAATTGATTGTCAAGATTTTGTGCCTTTTCCATTAACAGCTGATTAATTGTAACACGATTGATTGATTGATCAAAGTGATGCAGTGATTTAGTGATTGATTAATCACTGAGCTATGATTGATTAAAGTGTGCAGTAATTTAGTGATTGATTAATCACTGAGCTATGATTGATTAAAATGATGCAGTGACTTAGTGATTGATTAATTGCTGATGTAATGGCACTGAATTATACAAGTATTTCAAGATTTTTAACAAGATTTTTTGGTAATGAGACTGAGTACGTAACATATACTGCACTTGATGTTGTCATTAACTGTTCTCGTTCTGTTTACTGAAGAATTTCCTGACATATCACCTCATTAGTTTTTATTGATTCGAGAATATCCAGGTATCTCATTGGTTTTTTATAGACAGAGACAGCATACGTAAGCTGTAAAACACTAGATGTTGTCATGGTCTGGCTGTTGTTTTCGTGCAGGACTGCTAGGTATAACGGCCCCACAGAAGTACGGAGGAACAGAGGCAGGGTACCTGGACCACTGCATCGTGATGGAAGAGATGTCACGTGCCTCAGCGTCAATAGCCCTCAGCTACGGAGCACACTCCAACCTCTGCATCAATCAGCTGAGGAGGAAGGGTTCCGCTGAGCAACAGGTTACCGATAAATTAACAAAATTCTAAATATGTTAGCATCATCATAATCATCATCTTCCCGTGAATCCCAGTCCAACTAGGGTCGGGATACGAATAGACTGTCTCAAATTATCTCTGTCCTACATCATATCGTCCATCAGTCGATCTCCTATTTGAGACTTTTTCATTCTTTTCTATATAACATTATAATTTTAAATATTATATTTATCACTTTTAAAATTAAACTTTAGAGATAATTTAGTTCGTGAGTCAAAAACGAATTAATTTAAACTGGAATAAGGGTGTCTGTATTTAAGACATGATTAAGTTTAGCCCGCCGACAAATTCCATGGAAGAGGTTGTGAAAGTATCTACAAGGTGTTCTCAAGGAGTGATCAGTCGTCATCGTGTGGTGCTTGGCGTCTGTTTGTACAGAGTCTGTAAGAGACGTCCCTGACATCGCCTTATAGCGAGAAACTGGACGTTAAATTTTAATTGACTGATTGAAGGTCAGACAATTTTTTTTCTATCAGATTTTATGCTAGACTATTCAAGGTTGGATCATTATATTGATGGATAGATTTCCATGATCATATAGGAGCCTGATTGCTGGCTGAATGGGAGTAATACTAATATTAAAAACAACAATTAGAGTGCTGCAGTCGTCAATGACAAAATCGAGCACTATTGAGACAAAATCAAGCCGGCGAGCAAAAAGAAGGTCCAAAAACGGTGCAGATTCCAAAATCCAGAAAACCAATCCAAAGTAAAGAGAATTAAAGAGTATGTAGCTTGAACCCAACGTGAGCTCACTAAGAAGGATTGTAATGTTTCAGGATAAGTACCTGCCTAAGCTGTGCAGTGGAGAGCACATAGGAGCCCTGGCAATGAGCGAGGCAGGCTCTGGCTCCGACGTTATGTCGATGAAGACTCGCGCAGTTAAAGATGGCGACCACTACGTGCTGAACGGCACTAAGTTCTGGATAACTAACGGGCCGGTTGCTGATGTGCTTATTGTCTACGCCAAAACTAATCCATCTGCAGAGAAGGTTGAACTCTCTTGTTGACTTAGTACTGCTCTCTGTTCATTGATTTGTCATACTCTGATTCTTCAAATGATCTACTGCATAATTTACGTGAATTCTTCATCTCTGAATTTATGTAATTATTCTAGGTATATAAAAATCAGTATGTTGATTTATTTATTTTAGTTTATTTATTTTAGTTTATTTATTTTAGTTTAATTATGTTGATGGTCAGTCAGTTTGCTTAAGTTTAACTTTAGTGTTATATTGGCAGCATAATAACAAGTATATTTTGTGCATAATAACAAGTATATTTTGTGCATAATAACAAGTATATTTTGTGCATAATAACAAGTATATTTTGTGCATAATAACAAGTATATTTTGTGCATAATAACAAGTATATTTTGTGCATAATAACAAGTATATTTTGTGCATAATAACAAGTATATTTTGTGCATAATAACAAGTATATTTTGTGCATAATAACAAGTATATTTTGTGCATAATAACAAGTATATTTTGTGCATAATAACAAGTATATTTTGTGCATAATAACAAGTATATTTTGTGCATAATAACAAGTATATTTTGTGCATAATAACAAGTATATTTTGTGCATAATAACAAGTATATTTTGTGCATAATAACAAGTATATTTTGTGCATAATAACAAGTATATTTTGTGCATAATAACAAGTATATTTTGTGCATAATAACAAGTATATTTTGTGCATAATAACAAGTATATTTTGTGCATAACAAGTACATTTTGTGCATAATAACAAGTACATTTTGTGCATAATAACAAGTACATTTTGTGCATAATAACAAGTACATTTTGTGCATAATAACAAGTACATTTTGTGCATAATAACAAGTACATTTTGTGCATAATAACAAGTACATTTTGTGCATAATAACAAGTACATTTTGTGCATAATAACAAGTACATTTTGTTATACAAGTAAGTAACATTTTGTGCATAATAACAAGTACATTTTGTGCATAATAACAAGTACATTTTGTGCATAATAACAAGTACATTTTGTGCATAATAACAAGTACATTTTGTGCATAATAACAAGTACATTTTGTGCATAATAACAAGTATATTTTGTGCATAATAACAAGTATATTTTGTGCATAATAACAAGTATATTTTGTGCATAATAACAAGTATATTTTGTGCATAATAACAAGTATATTTTGTGCATAATAACAAGTACATTTTGTGCATAATAACAAGTACATTTTGTGCATAATAACAAGTACATTTTGTGCATAATAACAAGTACATTTTGTGCATAATAACAAGTACATTTTGTGCATAATAACAAGTACATTTTGTGCATAATAACAAGTACATTTTGTGCATAATAACAAGTACATTTTGTGCATAATAACAAGTACATTTTGTGCATAATAACAAGTACATTTTGTGCATAATAACAAGTACATTTTGTGCATAATAACAAGTACATTTTGTAATTCAAAATTCAGACATTAAAAATATGAAATCTTGTAATATAGTAAAAAGTATTAAAAGTTTAGGATACCGATGAGTGAAAAATTAGATTTGCGGACGTTAATGATTATTTTAATAGTTAACAATTAAAGAATTTTAATGACTAATGACTAAACTATTATCATGATTTATTTAAAAAATTAATTAATTAAAAATAATTACATGTACTTAGTGATTACATTGATATGCTGCGGGGACGTCCCCGACATCATCCCTGCATTAGGAAACGGACTTTAAGCCATTACTGTTATTATTATTATTACTAATATTACATAAATTATTGCTTAAATCGTCATCTGTATGTAGTAAGAATTATTTATCAGTATGATTGGTGTATGTTAATTTCTTATTGTTTTTTCTATATTTATTATTTATTGATTAATATTGATTATTTAATGTGTTATAGCCGCAGCACGGTGTGACAGCGTTTATCGTAGAGAAGGGTACCCCGGGGTTCAGCACTTCTCCTAAGTTAGATAAGTTAGGCATGAGGGGGTCGGACACCTGTGAACTTGTGTTTGAGAACTGCCGCATCCACGAGTCAGCCATATTGGGTCCGCTGAACAAGGGAGCCTACGTTCTATTTAGTGGTCTCGACATTGAGCGGCTCATACTGGCTGCCGGACCGGTGAGTCTTACACAGTCGCTGCGTTAATTAGCAAAGTGAAACTTTTATACTCCGGAGATTATCATGGATGTGCCGGGATTTTAATTATATCTATTAGAAATGTTTATATATATTCAGTGTATTATTTATAAGTTATCTTGGCTTATAGTGATTTTGTTTTTAATTATACCTATTAAAAATATCGATACATATTTAGTGTATTATTTATTTTTTATCTTGGCTTTATATTCCGTAATGAGATACAAATTGATTGAGAAAAATTGATGCGATTTGTCATAGATATTATATATAGGTAGCAAATTGGAGTAAGCTAAAGTGCTCGCTAGAGCTTTAAACTCTTGGCAAACATGCATGGCGATTATTAGCGTAAACTATTAATATTTTATCTAATGACATTTCTGAAGGTCAAGTAAAAAGCTAATGTTAACGTTAGTTTCTTCACTCATTAGTGATGTCAGAGACAGGTGAGCCCAGGATTTGAAATTTTGAACCCCGCACGTACTGATCCGAGGTCAAATGTCTCACCGACATCGCCACTGGCTCCAGCCACTGGCAATGTCGGTATGTATACATGGTGGATCATTTCCCTTGGAAGGACTAATGAGGGCTGTAGAAATGTCACATATAATTGATCAGGTGACTCGCCTGCTGATCGATTGTTTAACTTCTGTATTGATTGATTTGATGATAACATAGTGGATGCAGTATTTCTTTTATTGAAGATTCAGTGACTGATTGATTGCATTGCTAAATATATTGATTGTTGTATGATCTAATTTATGAACGATTTAGTTGATTGATAGATTGATTGATGGCTTAATTTAATAGACATTATGGAGTGATAGATTTATGGACTATTTAACTGTTAGCTTATGGATGATTAATTAATTGATTGGTTGATATTTTAATGTATACTTTATATACTGAAGATTGATTGATTGGTTTGTTTGATTGATTGATAGGACTGATTGATTGTTTTGTGGTTTAATTTAGCAAATATTGATTGATTGATTTATTGATTGACTACGCAGGTGGGCATCATGCAGGCATGCTGTGACATTGCCTACAAGTACGCGCATGAACGCGAACAGTTCGGTGAGAAGATCGGAACGTTCCAGATGATCCAAGCCAAGATGGCTGACATGTACGTCAGACTCAACTCATCACGGGCCTATCTCTACAGCATAGCTCGTGCCATGGACCAGGGACACCACGCCGCTAAAGACTGCGCCGCCATTATTCTCTACACCGCAGAGATGGCGACACTGTGCGCCCTGGACTCCATACAGATCCTGGGCGGGAACGGGTACATAAATGACTACCCCACGGGCAGGCTGTTGAGAGACGCCAAGCTGTACGAGATAGGGGCGGGGACCAGCGAGGTGCGTCGTCTAGTGGTGGGGCGGGGCATTAATGCTGAGTATAAATAGATCTGTGGGAAATTTGAGTGAGCTACAAATAGAATAGTTGAATTTTCTTCCATTGATAATATGATTGGTGTAAATTAGGGGCATTACGGATTTTTCAGCATTGTAATTGCCGTGTTATACAGTCCAATGATGTTATAGAGGCTATAGAACTGTAGTTACTGGTTTTGTATTGGTTAATTGCCATGTCATTTGGGATCCCATAATTACGTTATATGAATTTTAATTCTATAGAGACTTATCAAGATTTCATTTTAAAATAAAATTATAATATCGGAGATATTCTTGTAAAGAAAATTTTCAAGCATACTGAGCATTGCATGAAGAAGATGATGTAACTATAATATAGAAACTCAATTTAACATAAATTGTAGTGGCTACTATTCACTACAACATCCGGTGCTGAAATTACATGTGTGTACTGTATACGTGTATAACTGTATATATAATTTGTGCTTCTTAGGATTTGTAGATGTAAAACTTTTCCGGAGGGTCCTTTGTAGAAATTGGCTGGTGATTGAATTAAATACTATTATATTTCAATAGTAGAAATATTGATTGATACGTAGCCAATCATGTATCATAGTCATTTTGGGATTAAATCTAAACTCGCATTCTCTAAATTATTAAATTTGTGTCCATGTTGTTGTTAAGTGTCATGAAATACATGTATATCCATTTTTTCTGTTTTCACGGTCCCTCCCTCTTGAACCCCCCCCCCTCTAGTGCTTTTGACTTATTTCTTCTTAAGAATTTAAAATATAAATAATGGTGCTGGCACTGGCTGAATAGTTTTTTCTATTTCTCGTGGATTATTTTAAATTATTGATAGAACATTGTTGGCATAGAATAACTGCAGCAAATTTTTGCTTTCTGTGATATTTCATTTGGACCAACATAACATAATGCAGATAATAGCTATATATCAATAGACGTAACAAGGGTTATGCTAGAGATCTTATCTTCTATCTCTTAATATATCTAAGCAAGGTCAGCCAATGCATGTTTTGAACTGTAACGCAGTTGTGAAAAAGTTAAAGCTAAATAAATGTGATTATAGGAAAGAAGAAAGAAACATTGCAAACATTATGTAGGCCTAATAAACGACAACGAAGATGGGGCGAGAGATATAACATTCAAGGTGAAAACCTTCGTGTGGATCGATTGGAAGAAAGACATGATGTGCCCTCTCTCGAGGGGTGACGTCTTGAGATAGAGAGAGAGAGAGAGAGAGAGAGAGAGAGAGAGAAAGAGATGGGAGGGGGGGATGGAGTGCGCTCTCGGGTTTTTATAAATCAGGGCCTCAGTGCTTTCACTTATAACTTAATAATAACTCTAAGCAACAGTCACTGGGCCTGATCTTTGTGTGTTGCTTCATTGATTGATACCGATTCAGTATTGACTGATACTGATTCAGTATTGATTGATACTGATTCAGTATTGACTGATACTGATTCAGTATTGACTGATACTGATTCAGTATTGACTGATACTGCTTCAGTATTGACTGATACTGATTCAGTATTGACTGATACCGATTCAGTATTGACTGATACCGATTCAGGATTGACTGATACTGATTCAGCATTGACTGATACCGATTCAGTATTGACTGATACCGATTCAGTATTGACTGATACCGATTCAGTTTTGACTGATACTGATTCAGTATTGGTTGACTTGTTGAGTGGATTTGTTTACTAATGAAGGATTGATTGACTTATTATTGGAGTTGTTACTGATGAAGTATTTTATGAAGCTGACTGCTTGTCTCTGTTTATAATATTGAATTGTGCAAATAGATGATTTCTTAGAACGCTCGATGTTATGATTGTGACGCAGTATTTTAGCAAAAAATGTTGCTGAAATCAGGCAGCCAGCTTTCATTGATTGATTATTAATTTAATTAATTGATTGATTTTTTATTTAATTAATTGATAGATTTTAAAATGGATTATTGAGCTTTGAGGATGTCGTGTATTTGGCAGTAAAAGAGTATGATTCTTTACAGGCATTTCTCAACAGCAATTAAGTGACGTAAGAGGCGACTAGGCTATATATGACAAAGAATATGTAGGATAATGGGATGCTGTCTCGGAAGCCATAGTTGAATCCAGTTAAATGTTACATAAAGCTCTAAAAAGCATAAACAAATTCAGTCCTGCATATAATTGTAGATATCTTATTCGTAATGTGAAATATGGCCCTTTTATACTAGGCAGAATTGCACTGAGGAGAAAGTCATTGAATTTCATTGACGGTATAGAAACACCACAGTTAACCGAGATGCACTCTGCAATGCGCTCTGTTAGTACACAACTTACAACGTTGGTTGTTTAAATTGGCAAACGCTAATACGATTCACAATTAATAGACTGGCGTGCTGTAGCGCTATGGTCCACTTAGACCTGGATTATGAACCTGGTTGTGCCGTTATTTACAAGTTACCTAGGCACGGATACAGCCTCTACAGCGCTAGAACATTACGTAGACCAGAAACATTGGAGGAATTCCTAAACATTTTATCAGTTATTTCATATAACAGATATTTTATTATTCAAAAAACTTGAATAAGTTAAGTGTTAATCTATTATTGTGATTTATCAATATCCAATTTAACCCCTCTCCCCCTCCCCATATAAATCAAAATGTAGGCTAACCAATAAAATGATTCTAATTTAATTATATTTCAAATGTATGCTCCACATAGGTTATTACAAGTATTCTTCAATCCTGAATATGAACGGTAGACGTTAATTTTAAAAATATCTGTATTATAGCAAATCGTGTTAAAGAATAGATCAACCGTGAAATGCCCGTGTTGTATACGAGGCGACTTACAGACAGAAGTAGCTGAGGAAGGCAAAAGTAACCCACTTCAACAGCCATATTATTCCATAGCTATGCAACATTAAGGTGTGGATAAAGCATAAAGCATTCTGTGCATTGACTTGTTAATCGATGGAGTGCTCTTTTAAGTTGCGCCAAAGCAGCAAGTGAGTAGGAATATGTATCTTAGGCCTGTCACGTGACTAAACACTATAGCGTAGAGAGATCAAACCAGAAACAATGCGCGTGTTTGTAACAATACGCGTATTACGAATATGCAAATCTACAATACAAGTTAATTTGAAGAAAGCAATCGGAATAATTGCAAAACTCTCCAAGCACTTCACTTTAACAAGTGTTGTGGAAGGAGTGGCTTTGGCCTGCATTCTAAAAATAGCCGAGGCGGCTGTGTAGATACTTCTTACAAATACTATGCATACAGAAAGGAGGCGTACACACTTATTTAAATTTTAATACCTTCTTTAAACAATAAATTAAACTATTTGCATTCAATATATACCTCTAATTAATAGCTTTTCGGTAGTTTTTTCTCCTTTTAATGCTAATTAATTTGTAATTTACTACTAAAAATTTTGTTAACTTATAAATAGCTCTTACAAACGTTTATGGAGAGTATTATCTTGTTGTTTATATTTAGCTGTAACTACGGGTGCACTTTGATGACCGATTTGGTTTATTGCCCCACAAAACTTTTTCGCCTAATTAATTTCGTCTAATTATTATCTTATCAGCGAATAAATACACGTGAATCATCTCGTATGGAAGCCAAATATACGAATTTGTTGATTATATACGCAGCAGTGTAGCGTTCGAGCGTGCATTTTTTGTGATTTGAGATTTTACCATGCTGCAGTATTACCAGGGTAATTATTTAGGACGGGAAACGAATATATTACAAATAACAAATTCTCTCAGCATATGTAGAATGTTCAATTTTTAAAGAATAATTATTTTGAATTAGCTTATTTAAACATTTGTTTTTTCAATTAAAGTCAATTTTTATGTTTTCTAGTCTGTTCTAATGAAGAAACAGCAAGCAGTAAGCTTAATTTACTTGAGCGCAATAATCCAATAATAATATGCGAATGACTGCTTGTTTCTGTGCTTTTCAAAATTAGTTAAGTAGTTGCTGCAATAGTGATAAGATGAGATTGATTAATAAAATTGCTTATTTAAATGTACGATTTTATCAATGTTGCTGACATCATCATCGACTAATAAATCTAATTTGCTTTAATTTACCGGTATTGTCTAGATCTGACAAAAGTCTTTAATCTAAAAATGCCTTAGAGTTATTAGAATGTGTCTATTTGTCCTAGGTTTAGTGAATGTCTAAATAGTGTAGGGGTAACGTCATGAAATTTTAAATGACAAAGCCTGAGGTGAATTGAAACCTCGTGGGTACGAATCCCGGCCGCGGTGATCTCAGAGTAAAATCTCGGACATTCACTGGACTGGTTATACGGAAAATGGTCTAAATTGTGTAACGGATTAAACATGTGGTTTTAAAAAGTGATAGATATCAACATAGTTGATTATTCACTATAATGCGTGTTTACTTTTTTATAGTTTTCTTATACCAGAGAGAAGGTGGTTAAATGGAGTAAATTACCAAAGTAGTATATGTTAGGTTAGGATGTTTTCTAGACAATTTGTTATGATCTTAATTATTTATCTTAAATATTTTTCTTTATTGTGTCACTTAGCAACTGAAACACACATGGAACACAAAAAATAAACTCATAATGAGCGGTATATAATCTGTTAGGGTATCTAAAAGATTCTCTTTATGTATCATTGATGTTTCGTAATTTGCATACACTATATTGAAAAATTCATTGTTAGCAGAGAGAGATGTGTTAAATCTATTAGGTAACTAAGATTATCAAGGATATTTTAAAGCATTTCCAAAACTTCTAACAATGCAGGTTGTTCCGTTAACTTTAGATCAACTTGAATGTCATGAATTATTAAATAAATAATTTCACTTCATAGTTTAACTGTATATTTTTATGGCATTACTGCAGATCTGTAGTTAGTGCTGTATAGCTAAAGGATTAAAGCTTCAATGCATCCTGAATCGCTGGATAAACGACATATGAGAGCTTTACATCAGACTAGTTACATAGAGCGATTGTTAGTAGATAAGACATATGAGAAATTTACATCAGACTAGTTACATAGAGCGATTGTTAGTAGATAAGAGACAATGAAGGTGACTTCAACGTGCTTGGCCCTGATGGCTCACAGCGATACGGAAGATTTGTACGAGACTCCACAGCTTGGTGCCGGTTCTTCACATCAGCACATCAGCGGAGATGTGGACGACGAGGTAACGATGATCTTAGTAGTAGTTCTTTAACAGGAAGATATTTTGCAAATGAATGCCGTATTGTTCATAAAGGATCTATTATCTGTTATTATCTGTTATTATCTGTTATTATCTGTTATTATTATCTGTTCATAAAGGATCGTAGAATGTCTCGATAGCGCAATGGTTAAGGGTGTAGATAACTTCATGAAGTTTTACATGACAGACCCAGAGGTGAATCGAACTCTCGTGGGTTCGATTCCCAGCCGCGCTGATCTGAGAGTAAAATCTCGGACATTCACTGGACTGGCTACATGGAAAATGGACTAAATAGCCTAACGGATATAACATATGGTATTAAAAGTGATAGATATCAACATAGTTGATCATTTCACTATAATGTGTGTTATTATTATTGATCGTAAATATTTATGAATGTTAAATAATTGTTTATATTATATAATTAATTATATATGTACTGTTTATAAAAGCATTAACTAGTTATTATTAATTATATATGTACTGTTTTAGTACTTTGTGAATGGCTGAATCGACATCAAGCATGGCTGATAAGCAGACCTGTATGAGTGGGGCTGAAATGTGGCCGAACAAATATGCAATTGTAGAATTACAAACATGTAACTACAATTACAAACATGTAACAAACAATTACAAACATTACAAACAAACAGTTATAAACAAATACAATTATAAACAACACAAATAATACAATTATAAACAATTACAAATACAATTATAAAGAAATACAAACAATTACAAACAAACAATTACAAACATGTAACTACAATTACAAACATGTAATTGTAACTACAATTACAAACATGTAATTGTAGAGATATCCTTGTACCGTAGTGGCCAAAAAATGATGGCGCCTCATTATTTGTAGCATTTCTCTCATGTAATTAATGAAATCTCAAGCTAGGCTTTAATTAACAGCCACCTTCCTCAGCAGGGTCAGTGCTATAGTGTGTGTCATTCTTCTTCTCCTCTACGTGCCGTGCCTGTTCCAAGCCTGGGCGGTCATGGTCATATTCCTCCATATGTGTGTTGTTCAGCTCTCGTTCAATCAGTACGTTTATCATTATACTGCTCTGTACCTTTATGTATAACTGTACTGTTGCTCTATACTTTATGCTTACATGTTTATGTTTTTATTTATGTTTATGTTCACACGTATTTTGCCACGCTGCACTGTTGCTCTACTGTTTATGTTTATATTTATGTTTACACGTATTTTACCATACTCTACTGTTACTCAATTGTTTTTGTTTACATGTTTATGTTTTTATTTATGTTTATGTTCACACTTATTTTACCACGCTGCACTGTTGCTCTATTGTTTATGTTTACATGTTTATGTTTGTGTTTACGCTTATTCTACCATACTGCACTGTTACTATATTGTTTAGGTTTACATTTTTATGTTTATGTTTACGTTTATTTTACCGTACTGCACTGTTACCAGGTACTGGACAAGCCTAATGACCGGACCATACACAGCGGTCACTTCATGGTCAGTCACGTGCATGACGACATGATCAGTAGTCGTGGCAACGCTGACATCATCCACCCTGACAACCAATCAGAGATGAGAAATACAGTCTCCATGGCGGTGGTTGCCAGGCAACGGGATGAGAGAGAGATGAAGTCTCAGATAGAGAGATGGAAGAAGAGTGAGAGAGAGAAGAACTTAGAGATAGACACTTCTCTTACGAAACTCTTCAAGTGCATGACCCTTGCATATAGGTGTGTATATGTTGTATAGCCCCATGCTAGATTAGCCTAGCTGCTTGAATAGCCTAGCTGCTAGATTAGCCTAGTTGATAGGTTAGCCTAATTGATAGATTAGATTAGCCTAGCTGATAGGTTAGCCTAGATGATTGATTAGCCTAGTTGATAGATTAGCCTAGCTGCTAGATTAGCTTAGTTGATAGATTAGCCTAGTTAATAGATTAGATTAGCCTAGCTGATAGGTTAGCCTACCTGATAGATTAGCCTAGCTGATTGATTAGCCTAGCTGATAGATTAGTCTAGCTGCTTGAATAGCCTAGCTGCTAGATTAGCCTAGTTGATAGGTTAGCCTAGTTGATAGATTAGATTAGCCTCGCTGATAGGTTAGCCTAGCTGATAGGTTAGCCTAGTTGATAGATTAGCCTAGCTGATTGATTAGCCTAGCTGATAGATTAGCTTAGCTGCTAGATTAGCATAGCTGATTTATTAGCCTAGCTGATAAATTAGCCTAGTTGATAGATTAGCCTAGCTGATAGGTTAGCCTAGTTGATAGATTAGCCTAGCTGATAGATTAGCCTAGCTGATAGATTAGCCTAGCTGACAGATTAGCCTAGCTGCTAGATTAGCATAGCTGATTTATTAGCCTAGCTGATAAATTAGCCTAGTTGATAGATTAGCCTAGCTGATTGATTAGCCTAGCTGATAGATTAGCGTAGCTGATTTATTAGCCTAGTTGATAGCTTAGCCTAGCTGCTAGATTAGCCTAGTTGATAGATTAGCCTAGTTAATAGATTAGATTAGCCTAGCTGATAGGTTAGCCTAGCTGATAGATTAGCATAGCTGATTCATTAGCCTAGCTGATAAATTAACCTATTTGATAGATTAGCCTAGCTGATAGGTTAGCCTAGTTGATAGATTAGCCTAGCTGATAGGTTAGCCTAGTTGATAGATTAGCCTAGCTGATAGATTAGCCTAGCTGATAGATTAGCCTAGCTGACAGATTAGCCTAGCTGATAGATTAGCCTAGCTGATAGGTTAGCCTAGCTGATAGATTAGCCTAGCTGATAAATTAGCCTAGCTGATAGCACTTATTGGATGTGTGCTGGAGGCTCAAGGTTCAATGCTCTGCCATATAATTCTGCACTGATTATCAGCTTTCGTAAATTTAATAAATTTGATACTAAAGCATAAAAGCATTTACCTAAGTTAAATTATATATGTATACAATTATTTATAGCATTATAATTTTTATCTTATAATCCTGTGTTGTGTCTGGGACACTGAAGAATAGACTAACTGTTAACTGCACATGGTATTAGAGGCGACTATGCAAGAACTAAGGCAGACCACAGTGAACCATCTCATGAGCTATAATTATCTCGCCACATGAATGATACATAAGGTATGGATAAGACGTAGCCTTTGTGTAGGGAATAATGCGTTGATCTATGGAATACTCTTTATTAAGTGTGAAAACAGACTCCTCTATGATTATGTACCTTACACATGCCACTTGGAGTGCTCTAGTTAGAGAGAGAGATATGATATTCCAGCTACTGGTAATTGTATTTAGTAAAAATAGAATTTTAAATTATCATGGCAAATACTAGACTAAATTGCAATAATTCATTGCTTAGTATAATGACAGAATATTGAACATTTGAAATGAACAAAATGGAGGAATTGATTGTTTGTTTGATGGATTGATTGACCTGTACAGTGGAAAGCTGACGTCACCCAAGTGGAAGAACTTCAGAGGGGTGAAGGTCATGCTGAAGGACAAGATCCGTCTCAACAACATCATCTGGAGGGAGTGGTTTATGCAGTGTAGGTGTGACTTAATACTCTAATAGTGGTTTATGCAGTGTGAGTGTGACTTAATACTCTAGTAGTGGTTTATGCAGTGTGGGTGTGACTTAATACTCTAATAGTGGTTTATGCAGTGTGGGTGTGGCGTAATACTCTAATAGTGGTTTATGCAGTGTAGGTGTGGCTTTATACTCTAATAGTGGTTTATGCAGTGTAGGTGGGGCTTAATACTCTAATAATGGTTTATGCAGTGTAGGTGGGGCTTAATACTCTAATATTTTATGCAGTGTAGGTGGGGCTTAATACTCTAATATTTTATGCTAGCTGTATCAATAAATTCACTTAATGCCGGTAATTAGGAGTGATTGCTTGTTGATAGTAATGTATTGAGTTGCTTTAGATTCATCATCATCATCTTCCCTTGAATCCCAGTTTAACCATGGTCGGGATACAAATAGACTGTCTCAAATCCTCTCTGTCCTACGCCATACCACCAGCCAATCCCCTATTTGTGACTTCCATTCGTTTTAATTTTGGTAGCAATTTCTGGAGCCTAGGCGCTCACCAACCGAATACCCTTTCTGACGTTGATTTAGATTGATTGTACATAATAAATTGCTAGTATAGCATTTTCTTATTAAGTGTATTTAACAACAATTTAAATTGATTTTGAGCTTTATGTAATGAGTAGCACAGTGCACATGCTGATGTTGCAGGAGTTTATCAGTGGTTTATTGACCGATCATCTTTACAATATTTTTGCAGATGTTAAAGGAGGAAGACCTGTGGTGTGTCAGTTTGAACCGCCTACGGCTGCTCTCAATCAAGCCAATCCTGAGGTGAGTCAATCAATCAATCTGTCAACGAAATCCTGAGCAGAGCCAATCAATCAATCTGTCAATCAAATCCTGAGGTGAGTCAATCAATCACTCTGTCAGTCAAGCTAATGCTTAGGTGACTATGTCAATTTATTGTCACTTTGATTAGGTGACTAATTGATTAAGTGATTGATAGATTTACTAACTGCTTGACTGACTGATTGCCTGACTGACTTATTGATTGATTTATTTATTGATTGATTGATTAATTTATTGATTGATTGACTGATTGATTGACTGTCGGATTGATTGATTGATTGTCAGGTACTAAGGCTGGAGGGTAAGACGTGGAAGCTGAGGTTGGACTCGGTTACCAATGACTACAAGAAGTGGTGCCGCTTCTTCAAAGAAAAATTTTCTCAAAAACTGGATGACGATAATAAATCATCGGTAATGATTTTTCTCTGTCTTTTCCTGTGTTAAATGAATACATTTATCTTTAATATATTTTCTTGATATCTTAATTCTTGATGCCTCACTGTTTCGTTTAATATCGTTTTTTAACCATTATTTCGTGACTGCTTTTTTCTATGCTAGCTTGTTTAGAGCCTAGTTTTATGACTATCTCATGATTTTACTGAACCACAAGTGTTTTTGCATGTGAGATCTATCAGCTCTTAAGATTACTCTAATTCTTATTTCACTCGATTATTTGATCTCTTCTATCTTCTTCTTTTCTCATATTAATCCTTAATTCTCATATTGATTATGCTAGTTGTTATCATGAACGATGCTTCTGCGTTATTTTCTAGCACGCGAGGGACATTGAGATCAATGCTTTGGTAGGATTACCGCCGGCTAGCCGTCAGTTAGCCGCTACGGTCACTGCAGCGGCTACAGCCGCCACGGCCACAGCCCCGGCTGTGGGGAGCGGTCTGACACCCTTCCTCCAGGAACTGATGGACTCGTCGGACGCTCTGATGGAAGAGGACTTCCTGCTCGACGTGTCCGACACTCTCTTCAGTTCTCTCTCCAACTTCATCGGTACGTCGCAGTCGATCAATCAATTGACCAATCAATCAAATCATGTAATGAATGAATAAATCATCTAACGAATCAACAAATCATCTAACCAATCAATAAATCATCTAACCAATCAACAAATCATCTAACCAATCAATAGATCATCTAACCAATCAACAAATCATCTAACCAATCAACAAATCATCTAACCAATCAACAGCTCATCTAACCAATCAACAAATCATCTAACCAATCAACAAATCATCTAACCAATCAACAAATCATCTATCAATCCAATCAACAAATCATCTAACCAATCAACAAATCATCTAACCAATCAATAAATCATCTAAGCAATCAATTAATTAGATTGCTATAATATTTTCATCCTACGCAGCGGTTTGATGGTCGAATGGACAGCACACTTGTTTGAAAATCAAGAGAGTATTGGCTTAAATGCAAATCGATACATCTCTGACAGTTCTGATTCAAAATATGACAATAAATTTAGCTTTTGGTATCCACTTGTAAATGTTACATTTATAAAAAATTATCATCATCTTCCTCTGAAACCCAGTTTAACGATAGTCGGGATATTTTTACATATGAATTGATTATAAAATATATGTGCAACTAAATCACAGAATTTATTTATATTATACTCATCAGGTGGCAGCAGCGGTGATCAATATCTTCGTGATAGTCATCAGGCAGCAGCAGTTCATGGCAGTTATCCTGCGGTGGAAGATATAATGGATACGCTCGATCAAAACTCTGCGTCCAATACGAAGCTTGGTTAATTTCATTTTCTCATTAATAAGTCAATCGACTAATGAATTAAGTTTTTGTGCTTCTAGGTTAGACGTAAAATAAGAGATTGCAAGTTAATCCGTGTTGAATGAATATATGAATACGTAGAGTAGCGAAGCAGAACTTCTTTTCTACTCCACAACTATGCTATTAATATCTGGGCATATTTGTAAAGGTTTGTTAAGTAGAAAATGAGGAAGTATAGGGAAAATAACCTTAGAAGCCATATAAAATTAATATTGGCCTGTTTTAGGACTAGTTTCTGCACTTCTTAGATGAACTATTGTATATATATATATATATATATATATATATATATATATATATAAATCAACTTCTTTATAGTTCTTCTTATTTCTTCTTCTTTATATTTATTAACTTCTTTATCATATATATTTAGTAAAGTTTTGGTTTATTTTCTGTTTGTTGCAGCAGTTGATTTCAAAGGCTTTGGTCGTTTGAGCAGCATGTCTGGATTAAGTACGTCCAATCAATATCAACGAACTCAATCAACCAATCAGGTCTCTCAGAGCCCCGCCTCGAGATTGCCTCATAACAGCTACTCTTCGAACCATTCCCTAGATGGCCTATCAAATTTAAACAACGCAAGTGGTAACCCCGTGTCTCAGTTCTATTTTGATTTACCCGTTGCCGGTGACCTGAGCGGCGGATTTGATGGGCAAACGGATAAACCGTCGTCGATGGGCTATAGTCATTCAGGAGATGGCGCCAGCGGAAGAGTGTCGTTCATAGGAGGTCACTGCGTGGACCAATCAGATCTGCAAGACTTCGAAGAGGGCAGCTATCCGGCGAGTGACTATCAGCTGTTGGACTTGTTGTTTGATCAGCAGCAGGATCAGTCACCCACCATCTCTCACCTGCCGACGATTGAAGAGAACACGGAGACCCGGGAGCTGGATAGAGTACCGGGAGTAACGTCCAGGGATACCGGATTGATTCCGGGATTAAGTTCGGATAGAATTCACAATTTCATACCAGAACTGGAGCGGCTGATCTATCGAAGTTCCGATGTTTCTCAAACGACGTACGCGGGCAGTAGCAGCGGAATCTTTAAGTCGACGATTTTAGGAAAGCTTTTGACGTCGAGCGCTTCGGAACAAATAAGCAAAACAAACAGCGCGGTGAACCAGTCAGCGGTGAGAGGACGTGTCAGTGTTGACAACTCTGCAGGTATTGATGATCAGCTGCTTAGACTCCTCGAAGCTTTCGCCGAGTCGACTCCTGCGGTGGAAGATGTTACGAGCGTGGGAGGCAGGGCCAGGCAGGACTATCAGTGTGCAAGTGTTAAACAGGAGGGGCTAGACGTCGCTAAGCCCCGCCCACTGATTGACGGAAGAACAAAAACTGTGACATTCGCTGGCATATCTCAGCCTGTGAGTAGTAACAGTGCGGGACCATTGAGTGGCAGTCTGAGAGAAGTCGCGGTCGATCAACCCGTGCGACTGCAAACCTTCGGGTCGAGTAATTTGTCGTCTAGCAGCGGCAACAACGTCGTAGGGTTTGTGCAGAGAGGTAAAACATTACAAAGTAACTTGTTTCGCTCGGGTGATGGAAGTTTTATGAGTAATCTTCAAGGTCGTTGTGACGCGGGTGTAGATAACTCGCCCGCTCACACGCTGGGACTTTCTCAACATGGCGGCTCATCGCTGTGTGATGTTGGCCGATCGAAGGGAGACGGTTTTTTTGTTGGTAACTCTCGAACCTGTAACGAAGTCGTTCGTGGAAGTACAGGAGGTTTATTCAGCAGTGTAGGTGGAGGTGGAGAGAGTATGGAAGAAGATGGGGGAGGTATTAGGAGGGCTTCCACAGGGTCGCTGCATGGAAAACAGGAGGGCTGGAAACTACTGCAGGTTAATTGTGCTGTCATAATTGTGCTGTCCTTCATAGTTGTGCTGTCCTTCATAGTTGTTCTTGTGATGATTTAATGATGTGCCACAATAGCTAAAGCCAAGTTAAACGTCAGTTTCCTGCTCAATAGCATGTCAGTTATGAAGAGAGCACTGGATTTGAACCCTGCATCTACTGATCCACTGTAGAAAAACTTATCAACAAGTCATCGGCTCTCCCAAATATATTTATTGTTAATACTGATAGTATAAGCATTAAGTAGGTCTATCAAAAACATCGAAGTGAATTATTCGTTTATCTAGAAATCTTTGCTTCTACTTGCAGTGCAGGTTACCAATGATAAACACATGTTTATGTCTGGGACTGAGAGGTTTATGGTCTATGACTGCTCTGTAATGCTGTATAGCTACGGTTCTCTACTTCCGATTTTTTGATAGATCTATTGGTTGATTATCTAGCTTTCGATTGATTAATTGACCTTTTGATTGATGGATTGAATTTTTGATTGATTGATCAATCTTTTTGATTGATTGATCTTTTGATTGATCAATTGATTTTTTGTTTGATTCGTAGATCCATCTACTGATTGACTGGTTTATTGATCAGTTAAAATATTGTAAAATATTATGTAAAGCTCTATTCTTCTCGATATTTATATTTTTATATTATATTGTTTTTGCAGCAGTTACAACTATTTCATAGACAGCAGCAGCAACAACAACAACTACAACAACAACAACAACAATTACAACAACAACAACATAGGTTGCCTCAGGTGAGGTCTCAGAGCCTGCAGAATGTATTTCTGAAACCTCCCGAGCCTACGGGCACGTTGTATCTGTGGCAGCAACAACAGCAACAACAGCAGCAACAACAACAACAGCCTGGCAAAGCAAAGCAAGGTTCACTGTTGGAGACATTGCTCACTCGTGGTTTGTATTTTGTAGTGATACTTGCAATACAATGCTAATTCATATGCCAATTTACAAATTATAATTATATATATATGTATATATATATATATATATATATATATATACAAATTATAATTTATATATATATATATATATATAATATATATTTATATAATATATATATGTATATACATATATATATATATATATATAGATATATATATAATATATATATATATAATTTATTCGACTCGAAACATGATTTAAGCCACTCTGAAGGTTTAAAACTTGGATTATCGTCTTACTAAATACGGTCTTAATTATTTTAAATTAATTCTTGATTTTAACGGCTATTAAATGATTCACTTTTGTATGAAATGATTTCTTATACCGTACAATAAATAGTAAATAATTGGTTTTGCTACTATGAAATGATTGATTTTGAATGAAATGATTTCTTATGCCGTATTATAAATAAGAAATAATTGATTTTGCTACAATCAAATTTTCTATGATGAAATGCCTACAGCTGCCTCCCCAGTCAAGTCGAGCTCATTTCCTGAAGTAGTTAACTTTCATTCACCAGATGGCGCCTCTGGACCGAGCAAACGTCGACGTATGAGACACAAAAGTAAGCTGTAGTATTCTTTCAGTGGATTTAATACTATATATGTTAAAATAGATACGTGTATGATGAAATAAAATCATAAATATGTATCTTAAATAAATACATGTATGTTAAAGTACCCTTTTGTTACAACATTTAAAATAGATTTGGATTTCATTGTGTGGAGGTGAATAAATCTAGATTATTATGTGTTTGTTGGAATGATATCTGGCACAATCAGAAGTCTTACACAGTTAGAAAAGCACTTGCAGGTACGTACAGATTAATACAGATGATTAATTGATTGATCGATTGTTTGATTGCTTTATTGATTAATTTATTGATCGATTGTTTGATTGATTGTTTGATTGATTGATCAAGTGTTTGATTGATCGATTGATTGACTGATCGACTGATTGATCGATTGACTGATTGATTGATCGATCGATTGATTGATTGATTGATCGATCGATTGATTGATTGATCGATTGTTTGATTGTTTTAATGATTGATCGTTTGATCAGGTGATTGATTGATTGATTGATTGACTGATCAGGTGATCAGACCTCCACACAGCGTAGGTATTCAACTGTTGATCACTCGAGACTTCATCATCTTCAACATCCCATCAAACTACTGCCCAGGTCTCCGCCTACATCTACCTGCTACAGCGACGCTATTGGTGGAGCCAGTGCAGTGTTTCAGCCAATCAATCCTCTCTCTACTGTAGCCACGCCCTTCTGTAGAGCTGCGGGATCTGATCAGCTATCAACAGGGACATCTGGCGGACTGGTGAGTGAAACTAGAATTTTGTAATCTGTTCCTATCACTACTATTATTATTACTATTATTATTGCTCTTATTATTATTATTATTATTATTTTTTTTTTTTTTTTTTTTTTTTTTTTTTGTAAAGAACCTGGGGTTTGATAAAAACGATTCAAGCAATACGTGCTGAATCGCCGCCCGGCTACTCGAGGTCATCAATCGGCTTAAAAGAATTGTTGAAGCAGACTGCATTAAATCTTTGCAAAGTCATGGAAAGCCTTTGCCAAAGAAAAGATGTCTCTCGCTTATCGCCGGTTTGCTCTGCAATAAGTCTGCCTATGCCATTAATAAAGTCAACTCCTTCGGGATTCATCGGGCCCATGGTTTCAATGGCCACCGGAACAACTTCATATCCTAAGGACAGATCACGGTATTTATCCAACTTCCTAGAGGCGGCATGAACAGCAGCTCCACCGGCTGTGACTGAAGTCGTATTCAGGTAGGAGTTTGCCATAGTGTCAATGACCGTGGCGTCCCAAACGGCACATTTACCGTTGCACCAGGGCACTAAAGTCATGCCGTCCGGACGCTTGCCGTCTGATCTGGACAACCCACTTGGCTCCTTAGAGGAAGGGATGCCTGCTCTCGAAAGTGCTCGCCATATTATGTCATTTAAATTGTGATGGCGAGACATTCTACCTGAGCTTCGTTTGCAGGAGAGGCCGTGGAGACCTAAAGCGTCGACTTCATGACCGCAGGGGCAAATTATTATTATTATTATTGTTATTATTATTTTTACTTTTTTACGCCAGGTGAAAAGAACACAAGGTGTGATACTAATACCAATTCCTAACTGAAATTAGTAATAAACAATCCATCCATTAAGCTATTCATCAACAAATAAATATTCATGTATTTATTTTGTTGGTAATGTAATATTCATGTATTTATTGTTACTATTATTATTATTATTATTATTATTATTATTATTATTACTATTGTTATTAATTATTCTGCCTTGGTTCTTCTAGATCTCTTTGCTGCCTTCGATACAATTGACCATGACATTCTAATAAATAGGCTTAAATCTTGTTTTGGCATTTCTGATTCTGCTTTTCCCTTCTTACATCATATCTCTCATGTCGCACACAATCAGTTGTTATTGGTCAAAATGACTCTTCTGAACTACCCCTCCTACGCGGTGATCCTCAAGGTTCAGTGTTAGATTCATTGCTCTTCTCTTTATGTATCACTCCTCTTAGCTACCTGCTTGCTCAGTCTTCCATAAATTTTCATTTCTATGCAGACGACACTCAACTGTATATTTCCTTTTGTAATCATGATTCCCATCAGCAACAGGCCCATCTCTCATCCATTCTAGACAAGGTTTATTCCTGGTTTTGTGCTAACCGTCTTGCTGTTAATCCCTCCAAAACTGAATACCTTTTAATTGGCACTCCTTTGCAAAGAAATAAAATTACTAATAATTTTGTTAATTTTCAGAATCTTGCTCTTTCACCTTCTCGACCCGCCAAAAACCTTGGAGTCATAATTGATGAAAACCTTGACTTTAAATCCCATATCTCTTCTGTTTGTCGCGCTTCTTTCTTTCAGATTCGTCAGATTAGGTAAATACGTCCATCCCTTACTAGAAATTCAGCCACTATCCTTGCTAATTCTATAGTTCATTCAAAGCTCGACTACTGTAATTCATTATTACATGGATTGCCTACTTCTTCTCTCAATCGTTTGCAGCACGTCCAAAATTCTCTTGCACGTGTTGTTTGCAAGTCCTCTCGACTTCAATTTTGCTCTCTTTCTTTACTTCGCAGACTTCACTGGCTTCCTGTTAATCAACGCATAAAATATAAAATAGCTCTATTAACTTTCAAAACTCTGCGATTTGACAAGCCTTCTTACTTGTCTGAAATTCTTCTTCCTTATCGTCCCTCACGTTCACTTCGTTCCACCGATGCCAATCTTCTCTCTGTTCCAAATATTCTCACATCATTGGGCAGACGTTCTTTTTCTTACGCAGCACCCACAATCTGGAACTCTTTACCTGCTAATCTTCGCTCTTGTTCTTCTCTTTCAACATTCTCTAGCAAGCTTAAGACTTACCTTTTCCCACCGTAGACATAATCAATCTACTCTGACCATTTTTGATCCCCGGACTGGCTTTCGTTTGACCTTACTTCTCCTCAGCACATTTATTTTGCAGATTGGTCTGGGTGAATTGATCTGTAGTGATGTGTGCTGTTGGGGACGTCCCTGACATCATCCCTGGATGAGGAAACGGCTTTTAAACCTTTATTATTATTATTATTATTATTAATTAAATATAACCTTTAAGAAATATATATAGCTTTTATATATATAGCTTTTATTTCACCATTCAGGTAGCAAGACAAGAAACAAACTACAATACAATCATGCAAGTAAACACATACGTAGTGCTGAAAAAAAAAATAGACACAAGCATACACTCAATCAATAAACTAAAAATGAATAACTAAACCTTAATTGATTTCTAGCGAACGTTCAAAGTAGTTTCGCAATAACGACTTAAAGTCAAGTCTCTCAACTTGTAAGCTCACTGGCAAGGTACAGTTAGGCCTATTAATTACGTTGACGCAGTATTTATTAATCAATGGCAACAACTCTCCATTAAAACAATTAAAGTATTTACAAGAGGTATCAGAAAGACACAATTTCCTCAAAAAATTAAATCTTCTATTTGCAATCTTTAGTTCAATCGGCAATTGACCCGAAAAAAACTGACACTGATTAATTGTTTTCTTATCTAATGTACGAAATAACTTGCTAAACAATTGAGAATAAGCATTTTCTAGGCTCTGAATCAGAGACTTTGCCAATTCTACACATTCAGAACCATACAGCAAAATGGGTACACAATATGATTCAACAAGTGAGATAACTACAGAAGGTGCAGCGTTGCCCCCAATTTTGCTGAAGATAGCGTTAAGTGCCCTAAAAAATTTATGCTTACGGTTTTGCATATTAATTTTGAAACTTTTTGATGACACCAAAACTAATCCCAAATAACGTATTTCATTAACCCACTCTATGCTTCTGTTATCAATTATCATATTAATGGGCTTAATATTATGTCTAGGACCAATTCTAATGCAGAATGTTTTACTACAATTAACACTTAAACCTACATTAGTTAATTCATTTGTGCTGATTTCAATTAGGGACTGTAAATCTGTAACAGTCAACGATAATAATATTAAATCGTCCGCATACATAAAGGAATTGCAGCAAAGAGAAGATACGAAACAACCAATTTTGGATTTTTCAAGCTTAATTAGCATATCATCGACACATACAGCAAACAATATTGGAGATAAAATGCCGCCCTGTCTTACTCCCGAAGTAACGATAAAACTACTTGATACAGCATCATTCCACTTAACACGTGAATTTAATTTGCCGTACCAATTTAACAATAGTTCAATTAGAACTCTTGGTAATTTTCTGTTCATCAATTTGCAGAATAGCATTTTGAAATTAATTTTATCAAATGCTTTTGATACATCTAACGAACAAATATTTACAGTAGAGCTTTTAGTTGTGAAATATTCAATAGTTTTTCTTAAAGAATAAATTGCGTTACTACATCCCACTTTTTGTTTAAAACCAAATTGACGAACGGATGTCAGGAAATAATTGCCTACACAACGTAATATACAACTTTCAAATATCTTGGACAGCATGCAACTGATTGTTATTCCTCTATAATTTTCAATTTTAACATGATCACATTTCCTATCACCCTTAGGAATCGGAATAATTATCCCCTCCCCAAAAGCAGCAGGAACATACTTTAATGCCACAATTAAGTTAAACAACATAGTGATGCAACTGCAAACAATAGGATGAGCATATTGAAGATGTTCACATGTAATATTGTCCATTCCAGAGGCTTTGCCTTTCTTCAACTTGTTTATAACATCATCAACGGTAGCAACTTCAAATTTTATATCCAGATTATCGCCAATATAGTTGGAAAATCTTTCTTCAAAATTAACATCCAAATCACATGAATGTTCGTTGTACAATTTTGAAAAAAATTCCGCGAAATTATTAGCAATTAAATTACTATCATTAATGTTATTAATTAAAGTGCTACATTTAGCCTTAGAAGCGCCAAACTTTGCATTCCAAACGTGCCAAAAAGTGTTATTATCTTTATTTAAGAGGGCCTCATGCAGTGAGTTAGAGAGCTGACTTCTTTCAGTTTTTATTTTATTAGCTAAGAATGATCTATATTCACGTTTAGCCTTCGCTTTAGCTATATAGATATCACCAGATTTGGGACGTCCTGATTCTTTCCACACACTGTGAGTCTGAATAGATTTTTCTTTTAAGGTATTACCTTGGGTATCCCACCAATATTTGTAAAAATTGACTTTTTTTACCTTAACATTTGCAGCGGCTGCTTTATTTAAACATAGAATTATGGTTTCATAAAAGTGTTCTATAATTTCATTGTTTGAAACATGACTAGAAAGTGCACACGATGCGGTAAAATGTTTCATATTATGCCATAACGGTGAAAACAATGCATACGTAGAATCATAGTACAATTTCAAATCGCTGTGGTCCCAACGCAAAACATGATGAGAGCGATTAACCTTAGGCCTACTCTGCTCCTGAACGAAGTTTTCCGTTGCTGATGTCACTTTAGTCAAGTCAATACAATCACTGATAGTTAATAAGACTGGATTGTGATCTGACATATTTAAAGGACTATCAATGATATTGCAATCTTGAACACTTACATAAAGATTCCTACTAATAATAAAGTAGTCTATTAAACTATATCTGCCAGCTGCTTCATTGGAAAATGTGTAATCCAATGAATCAGCGTTAGATAAAAAGTTATCACATAATAGCAAATCACTTTGAGACATAAACTGTTTAAACGCAGTTACAGACCAGTCATTTTTTCCGCTTATGAGATTTAGATTTAAATCGCCTCCTAAAACAATATTGCAATCATTAAACTCCTGAATTGCAATTTCAATTTCAGCCAGGGTATCGTTAAATAATTCTCTATCGGATTCCGTTGTAATATTTGGCAAATAAACATTTACAAATAAAGTTTTACCAAGTACAATACAAACAAATCTCTCACACGCTTTAGTGCATTTTATAAATTTAACTAAATCAAGTTTAATTAGCACTCCTACTCCCCCACTTGGGCGCCCAATTAAAAGAGACGAGGAGACCTTATGTTCCATAGCGGAGATCCCGTAAAACATATAATTGTCAGACAATTTCTCAATTTTGTGCATATTGTCAGGAGTAAGCCACAGTTCTTGTAAGAATATTATATCTGGTGTTATTGAATTATTGTTAGAATTGCACAATGAATTTAAAAGTATTTTGCCTTGATTAAAACCGTGACAGTTGTAGGTCATAACGACTAGAGTACTATTAATACTATTCAATGCAGCCATTGTTAGATTCATCTGTCTCAGTTTCGCTTACTACTGCCAATTCAATGGCACTACTACACGCAGAATGAACAATGGCTGACGTATTGGCTATCACGGCCTCCTGTAGGCCTACCGATTCCATTTCTAAGTCCGCATCGTCTTTATTAATATTATCAATGGACTGGGCTGTCGCAGATTTCTCATTCACAACACCAGGTGCAAGAATGTCAGCTGTGATCGTAATGTTCGTGTTACCAGCAGCGGCAGATTTGAGTGAATTTACGGCTACTGAGGAACTATCATTCACAAAGGCATTATCAGTCAGATCGATTAATTGTTCTACTGTAATTGACTCTGGCTTGTATCTCCATTTGCGAACAATAATTCCGATCGGCCAAGAAGATTTCAGCACTAACGTGGGTTCGTGTTTCTTATCGATGGCTAACTTAAAAGATCGCGATGTATGATTAGACTTCGTAACATCAAAGCAAAACAATACCTTGATGTTAAGTCTCTCACACTGCTTCTTGATATCCGCAACCTCATGTTCTTTCCTAACATTATATATGCCGAATACCGATTTTTCTGCTGTCGGACCCTTCGGAGTGGCAGCTTTAATCATACCAGATTTGGCGTTTCCCACAACTTTCGCCCCAGTCGAAGTAGGCCTTGAGGCTACAGCTTGCTTACGAGTTCCTACCGTATTAGTATTACGTGAAACTGATTGATGAGCCACTACAGACTGAGCGTAAGAATTTTTGGACGTCGTGTTATTACGCTTTTGCTGACTGTCGCTCGATAACACTGAGTCTATGGGGGAGATGTTAGCGGCAGCAGCAGATCTCTTCTTTCGACCACGATATAAAACGAATCCATTGTCATCAGATTCCGAAACTTTTGGTGTCACAGTTACTGAACCCCAGTGTTGCACTTCGCTACCTGTAGATTGATTGACTTCATTGTCAGCTCGCGACGCATCACTGGTATCAACATGCCTGCACTCTGAATCCTTCACAGCAGCTGAATGGCTTAGCATGTTTAAACCTGATCCACCTGTACTGTTCTTAGCTTCCGAAATATTCCTTGACAGAATGAAATTAGCTGACATCTGGCGAACTGACTGAAGTGAAGACATTGAGTTTTCACAAACCTCCTTAATGTAGTTTTCCAGTCTGTCTAACCTGGACCAGAGAAGATCCAGGTCCCCCTCCAGGAGCCTTGATGACGGGATGTGATCGGGATGATCCGCCACGAATAGAGGGAGACCACCCATGAGCCCCTGTTCATCCATGAAGGACAGGATAGCAACGATATCCTCAAACTCGACAGAGGCGTTCGAGTTGTTGTCACGTCTTTTCCTAATAGACTTAGGAAAATTCGGAATATCCAATTTACCGACGGTATCCAATAGCAGTTTTTTCGCAGAAACTATATCATCATGCTGATAGAACTCCAAAATTACTGATTTCAGAGTTTTATTAGCTGATTTACCTATCTTATTTGTAATGAAACATAACAAATTTGACACAACTAATTCACGAGCTGCCGCCATGTTGGCAGCGTTACCATCTTATCCAATAGCTACTGATCAATACTGTTGCCTTTACAGCTGTTTTTTCTGTTAATTTTATTTACTTTCTGTCCAAGTTGTTCTTCCATACAGTATTCGGCTGGTACATATGATAGAATGTGGCGAATCTACTCTTAGGTTGCAGCTGCTATGAATTTAGAGATGACAGATCTTTACGCTACGTGTACCACACAATACTGTAATATTTTGCACTACACTGCATTGCAATGGTATGTGCTGTTTCATGTAAAAGCTATAGAGTGTAAGTATTATGCTGTGACGCCTAATCATATGAGATTTGAGTCGATGGCCTCCTGCTTCTCATGCAAGCTTTTATATCCTGTTGTATTCTAGTTCACTCTAAACTTTTTTAATGTAATATATTGTAATTTATCGTATTCGAACGCATATAATGTAATGTATTGTATTTTAACGTATTTTAAAAATATCTTATTATAACGTATTTTAACGTGATATATTGCAGCGACGTCAGGTGCAGTTCCACGAGGCAGCGTTCAACAAGCCACTAACGACAGCCTTGACTCATGAGGCAGCGTTCAGCAAGCCACTAACGGCAGCCTTGACTCATGAGGCAGCGTTCAGCAAGCCACTAACGACAGCATCGGCTCCTCAGAGCAACGTCTCTCTGCTCTCTGAAAATTTTCTCTCTTCTGCGACCAATAGAGGCTCAGAATTCCAGAAGATGCTGCAATTGGCTGCTCAGCAACCAATCAGAATGGTCGACAGTTCTCCGCCCAGCTGTATTCTAACGGGAGATGGGTCACGTGAGTTGTGAATTCTGCTGCTGTGACTGCTTTAATTGTACTTTTACTTATTACAATTAAGAATTTTTCTGTTTGTTGATTGATCTTCATGTTGATTTACGGATTGATTTACTGACCGGATTGTTTATTAGGGAATTGATTGATTGCAGAATTGGTGGAGATACCGTCGGATTCAGGCAACATCGGCGGGGTCCTATCATCCTCAGGTTTACTGGTGTGTAAAGCTAAACTTATTTGTGTCTGAGACGTCCCTAACAGTGACTTGTCATTGTTAGGTCACGTGACTTGTTGTTAGTTATCGGTTCTATGAATTATGATTCCTGTGTTGTGAATAGGCCAACCGTAAACTGCACGTGTCGTAAGAGGCGACTGAGCCAGAACTGAGGAAGGTAATGGGAAACCACCGCAGAAGCCATGTTATTCCTGAGCTATGGGCTACCTTAAGGCATAGCCATTTGTGAATGGATTA
The DNA here is from genome assembly GCA_905160935.1 of Enchytraeus crypticus. Classification (NCBI taxonomy): domain Eukaryota; kingdom Metazoa; phylum Annelida; class Clitellata; order Enchytraeida; family Enchytraeidae; genus Enchytraeus; species Enchytraeus crypticus. The sequence continues at coordinate 388,095 of CAJHZI010000263.1, read as the reverse complement.
ATTCTTTAATCGATGGTGTGCTCTTTATGGAGCGTGAAAGGCTGCATATGAATAGATATAAGTACCTTGGTCATGCCATTTAGTAAAATACTGTAGACAGAGAATATTTGTGAAGTAACTAACGTCTTCAATTACCTTTCTAGGTAATTGAAGACGTTAACTCCCTTTACTTTGGGAGTTAATAATCAATTAACTCCCTTTACGTTAATGTTAACTCCCTTGACTGAATTTCTGGATTTTGGAATTTGCACCGTTTTTGGACCCTCTTTTTTTGCTCGCTAGCTTGATTTTGTCTCAATAGTGCTCGATGTTGTCATTGATGACTGTAGCACTCTAATTGTTGTTATTATTATGTTATTATCTAGACTGTTGTTACAAAGTATGATACCATAAAAACCATTGTTAATTAATGGTAAACAATCGACGTATTCTGTAAGAACCAAGACATAAACTAAATTCAAGCCTGTGTCATTGGTTGGTGCTCATGCGGTGTACATGCAGCTAATCTCTAATGTTTTCATTGCTGTCCATTCAATAAACATTATAATCCTATCTCACTGTACATTCTTTCTATTGACCGCAGGATTTGGGAACATTTATGCAGCCATCTTGTTTGCCGCAGTCGCAGAGTTCTAGGTCACGCCATGCCAGCAGTGAGTCAGCGGGGTCCTACTTCTGTGGAGAGGTGAGAGATTATGTAGTAACCTACCTTCATCTGTATGACACTGATCAATAAATCAATCAATCAATCAATGAGAGATTATGTGGTAACCTGCCTTCAACTGTATGACACTAATCAATAATAATAATCAAAAAATCAATCATCAATGAATTGGTATTTCTGTAAAACGCCGCTCTAAGCAATGTGAGTTGTTTAAAACAAAAGACCACAACCGTTGTTGCAGCTAGACCTCTTAAAGTGTGAGATGTGGTAGCAGCTGGTCTAAAACCCAGAGAACATTGTTCCTGTAAATCTCCTCACTGCCACATCTCAATCAGTCCTCACCCATTCTATCTAATCCTTATGATATCTATCAATTGTCAGTCCTACTAGGCACTTCATCGTTTTTAATTTTGTCGTTAATATGACAAAATTATGATAAAATAACCTGTAACTGTTGTGTTACTCAGTTCAGGTGTGGGGGAGTGGGGACAATAATAATAAAGGTTCAACGTCCGTTTCCTCATACAAGGATGATGTGGGAATGATATCCTGTTGTTTCTGTGTTACTCAGTTCAGGGGTGGTGGAGTGGGGGGAGGAAGGAGGAAGAGAGAGATAGACGAGAGAGAGGTGGAGATCAACAAGGAGTTACGACGAGTATCTCACATCACCGCTGAGAAAAAACGACGTGGCAGCATTAAGGTTTGTGTGCTGGTAGTTAATGTTGTCGTGGATGATGTATGCGAGAGGGAAGGAGAGAGTGCTGTTGTAGTGTAGAACACAACATACAACATAACATAACAACAATTAGAGTGCTACAGCATATATTAGAACGCTTTGTTAAAGTCGTGAAACTGCAGCAACGTAAAGGAACGTGCTTGAGATTATCTTTGATGACCAGAAACTGTCCGAACAGCATTTTGGGTATATTACGATTACAGCGAGTGAGTGTGAGTGTGTGCGTGTGTGCATGTGAGTGTGTGTGTGTGTGTGTGTGAGAGAGAGAGAGAGAGAGGAGGGGGGCCTACATCTCACGAAGCTACTATGGAATGGCGGTACGACAGGATCAAGCTAGATAATAATAGTAATAGTAAAGGTTTAACGTCCGTTTCCTCATCCAGGGATGATGTCAGGGACGTCCCCACAGCACACATCACTACAGAACTCTTCACCCAGACCAATCTGCAAAAGAAATGTGCTGAGGAGAAGTCTGGTCCTAAACGAAAGACAGTCCGGTGATCAAATATGGTCAGGGTAGATTGATTATGTCTATGTCTTCTATTTATAAGCTAAATACTGTCTAGTTTGCAACTTGTTTTCATCAACTTTTGGCGACCCTAAACTTCTGCAGCGATTCAGTTTGGTTTGATTAAGTTCATAACGTTAGTTTTCATTTAAATCGTTCACTGGTGATTTGAGTTTGTGCTCTGAAACAGATTGGATGATTAATAAATAGGTTTGATTGATTGATTGACTTATTTATTTATTAATTGATTGATTGATTGATTTGTTATTGACTGCAGTCAGGTTTTGACACGTTAAATCAGTTGATGCCTGGTTTTACAAACAACCCCTGTGTTAAAATCAGCAAATCTGCCACTCTATTCAAAGGTTGATTGCCTCATTCTCTCTCTTTCTCACACTCTCTTACAGTCTGCTCTCTCTCACTCTGTCTCTATTTCTCTCTCACTCCTCTCTCTCTCTTTCTCTCTATCGTTCTCTATCTTTCTCAAACTATCTCTCTCTGTCTCTAATTTTATATACAGTATATATATATATATATATATATATATATATATATATATATATATATATATTTCTCTCTCTCTAATTACCTCTCCCTCTCTCTCTTTCTCTCTCCATTTATCTCTGTATCTCAGGTAGGGCAGAGTATTGACCTATAGTGTAAAGAAATGGAAATAGTAGGATGTTGATAATTGGCTGATTGACTGCTTGATTGGGCATTTATTGTTTATTGGAAATGATCGACTAGGGCTAATGGATCTGAAACGTTTTCTCAGATGTATTGGTGGACTGAAAATTAGTGGAATTACTTGTTTGTTGATTGAATAATTAATTCATCGATTCTTTTATAGGCTGATTGATCGATGGAATGATTGATCGAATGATTTATTGATTGATTGATCGATCGAATGATTGATGAATTGATTGATTGACTGATTGAGTGATTGATTTATTGATTGATTGATTTATTTATTGATTGATTAATTTATTGACTGATTGAGTAATTTTTGATTTATTGATTGATTGATCGAATGATTGTTTGATTGATTGATAGATTGATTGATTGTACAGCTGCAGACCTGTGCAAGAAGCTGAGGATGGAGAGAGAGCAGAAGATGGAGGAGCTGTATTGATTGATTGATTGATTGAATGATTGATTGATGGATTGATTGATTGATTGTTCAGCTGCAGACCTATGCAGGAAGATGAGGATGGAGAGAGAACAGAAGATGGAGGAGATAGATTCTCTGCGCGCTAAGCTCAAAGCCCTCGAGGCTGAGATCAGGTGAGCAGGGCTTCCTTTGAGCTAGAAGAACTAGAGTAGGGCTTCCTGTGAGCTAGAAGAACTAGAGTAGGGGCTTCCTTTGAGCTAGAAGAACTAGAGTAGGGGCTTCCTTTGAGCTAGAGGAACTAGAGTAGGGGCTTCCTTTGAGCTAGAAGAACTAGAGTAGGGCTTCCTGTGAGCTAGAAGAACTAGAGTAGGGCTTCCTGTGAGCTAGAAGAACTAGAGTAAGGGCTTCCTTTGAGCTAGAGGAACTAGAGTAGGGGCTTCCTTTGAGCTAGAGGAACTAGAGTAGGGGCTTCCTGTGAGCTAGAGGAACTAGAGTAGGGCTTCCTGTGAGCTAGAGGAACTAGAGTAGGGCTTCCTGTGAGCTAGAAAAACTTCTGAAGATTAATCTATTCTATTTGGACTGATTTATTGATTGAATGATTGAATTGATTGATTGATTGATCTAGTGCGTGCCACTGTCTATTGCCTGCTGCTGGTATTCCAGACTTGGACTGATTTATTGATTGAATGATTGAATTGATTGATTGATTGATTGATCTAGTGCGTGCCACTCTCTATTGCCGGCTGCAGGTATTGTGGGCTTGGACTGATTGATTGATTGATTGATTGATTGATCAGTGCATGCCACTCTCTATTGCCTGCTGCTGGTATGCCTGGCTCGACGACTCAGGACTCTCCCATACAGAGCTTGTTCAACGACTATCTCAACGTCCGCATGGAGAGGAACTGGAAGTTCTGGATCGTATCCACCCATACTGTTGTCCATGAGTCCACATAAAATTGAGCCGACGATATAGAATTGATTTATGCTAATTTAACCGACGCCATTTTGCAGGCAATAGTTGATCATTAGTATATATATATATCTCTCTCAACTTTAAGCATGGTGATGAATTTATTATTAAAATAGCTGGTAAAGCCAATGTTAAAGTCAGTTTCCTCACTCGAAAGCGATGTCAATGACGGGCGAGCCCAGGATTTGAACCCCGCACTTACTGATCCGCTTTTGAGTATCTTACCGACATCGCCACTGGCTTCAGCCAGTATTGTTTAAAATTATGAATAGTTACTATTTTTACTGTTGATCAATAATATTAAATTAACATGTCTAGCTATAAAATTCCTAAGATATGAGAACACACTGATGCACTGAGAGCTTTCAGTAGTTTAATAGAAATAATGTAATGATTTTGTGGGTATTTTAGGAGCACTTGTCAATTGATTTATTTTTGTGTTTACCTTAGCCAGTATAATTAATGTTACTATTATTAAGCAGCATTATTCTATTATTAGCAATATTACTTATTGTTACATTATTATTCATTATTGTTACTTGTTACTATTATTATTTATTTATATTAATTATTAATTTGTCTAACGGATATAACATGTGGTGTTAAAAGTGATAGATATCAACATAGTTGATCATTTCACTATAATGCGTGTTAATTAATATTCCATAGGTATAACTGTCTTTGTAAAAAAAATTGTGATTTACTCGGGCTTTAATGAGATGTTTTTTTAGAAATTATATTGCTGATATAAAAGTTTTACACCCATTGCCTCATCCTAGATATTTTCATGAACATCGCTGTACTAAACGTCGCCACAAACCAAATCACCCAGCATGACTTGCAAAAACTTGTATTCGAGTGAATGTATGTATTATATGTATTATTTTCTATGTATATAATAATGATAATAATAATATTAATTTTCTTTAGCAAAGGCTTTCCATAACTTTGCAAAGATTTAATGCAGTCTGCTTCATCAAATCGTTTAAGCCGATTGATGACCTTGAGTAGCCGGGCGGCGATTCAGCGCAGATTGCTTGAATCGTTTTTATCAAACCCCAGGTTCTTTACACCGGGGTATAAAAAAAAATAATATTAATAATAATAATAAATTAATAATAATAATAATAATTCGTTGCTCATTGGCGAATGTGGCCTCCCAGAGCGCAGAGGAACTATTGTAAATATTTTTCATCTTTCTTTTAATTAAATAAAGTCTTTCTTTTATCTTATATTTTAGACCAGGGCCTGATAATACAGCCCAGGGCAATAAAAAAACAATAATAATAGTAAAGATTTAACGTCTGTTTCCTCATCCAAGGATAATGCCAGGGTCGTCCCCACAGCACACATCTCTACTATAGCGTACATTGACTATAATATAATATTTCAATAATATTAATACAATATTTGCAGTATTTTATTGTAATATTTTATTTCTTGACTCATTCTATGCTAATTTCAACAACGACGACGCTGTCCCCCTGGCGACTGTTTGTTGCACTACACAGTTCAGTCTAATAATAGAGAAGTTGTTCGACACGTACTGCAGTACAGTACAGACATCTGGTGAACATCAGTTTAACAGAACCGTTCTAGACTGGCTCCATACACACTGCTCTCTGCCTGAGCTCAGGCCGGGTACTTATTTATTTCTTTTCATTGATTTATTTCGCTTAAATATTTAAATTTAATTGATTTTTTCGTTTATTTTTTGCACTTGATTTATTTCCGAGCTGTTAATTTAAATGTATAACATTTATGCATTTATCAGCGAGAGATGCAGAGCTGTTAACTTTTATGTATATCAGTTACACTGAGATCTGCAGAGCTGTGAACTTTTATGTATAACAGTTACTCTGAGAGCTTCAGAGTTGTTAACTTTTGTTTATAACATTTACACTGAGAGCTGCAGAGCTGTTAGTTTATTTGATTGATTAAGTGACTAGTAAAGGGTTAATTGATTGTCTTATTGACTGATTGGTTTATTTGACTGATGGACTAAGCAATTAGTAAATGGTTGATTAACTGATTGATTGGCGTTACAGTGGTACTGAGCGCTATAAGACAGCTGAGCATCAAGACGTCCATTCTAACAGAACCCTCAGCTCTCGCTGATCAAGTGATGAGAGAGTCAGCTAAACACAGAACTATGTCACTACATCACAGCTAGTGTAGCTGATCAAGTGATGAGAGAGTCAGCTAAACACAGAACTATGTCACTACATCACAGTTGGATCAAGTGATGAGAGAGTGAGCTAAACACAGAACTATGTCACTACACCACAGCTAGTGTAGCTGATCAAGTGATGTGAGAGTCAGCTAAACACAGAACTATGTCACTACATCACTGCTAGTGACTGATCAAATGATGAGAGAGTCAGCTAAACACAGAACTATGTCACTACGCCACAGCTAGTGGCTGATCAAGTGATGAGAGAGTCAGCTAAACATAGAACTCTGACACTTCATCACAACTTGTGGCTGATCAAGTGATGAGAGAGTCAGCTAAACATAGAACTATGACACTACATCACAGCTAGTGGCTGATCAAGTGATGAGAAAGTCAGCTAAACACAGAACTATGTCACTACATCGCAGCTAGTGGCTGATCAAGTGATGAGAGAGTCAGCTAAACACAGAACACTGTCACTACACCATAGCTGATCAAGTGATGAGAGAGTTAGCTAAACACAGAACTATGTCACTACACCACAGCTAGTGACTGATCAAGTGATGAGATAGTCAGCTAAACACAGAACTATGTCACTACATCACAGCTAGTGGCTGATCAAGTGATGAGAGAGTCGGCTAAACACAGAACTATGTCACTACACCACAGCTGATCAAGTGATGAGAGAGTCAGCTAAACATAGAACTATGACACTACATCACAGCTAGTGACTGATCAAATGATGAGAGAGTCAGCTAAACACAGAACTATGTCACTACATCACAGCTAGTGGCTGATCAAGTGATGAGAGAGTCAGCTAAACATAGAACTATGACACTACATCACAGCTAGTGACTGATCAAATGAAGAGAGAATCAGCTAAAAGAAAAGCTGCTAGAGAAAACCTGAGACAGAGCTACATCTTTCAAGAAACTAAATCTAAACGAGTTCATTTAGTAGACATAGAAAGGCAAGCAAAGAAGTAGATATGATGGTAGCAATAGTGGAGTAAACGTGGGGTAGTTCAGCCAAGATCTGAGGCTTTTGGCCGTCTAATTAGAGCTCAATGTTTCGTTGTTTATGTGATGCGAGAAAACACCACTTTGACCGCGAATCATTTTTTTATATAATAGTCTTATACAATGTCTTGTTCTGTTTGATTACGTCTTTGAGTGTTTTGAATGTGATAAATGTCTCAAATCTGTTGTTAATGATAAATCAATTATTAATGACAAGTTGTTAATGATTAATTAATTGTTAATAGCATGTTGTTAATGGTTAATCAATCGTTAATGGCGGGTTGTTAGTGGTTAATCAATCGTTAATGACGGGTTGTTAATGGTTAATCAATCGTTAATGGCGGGTTGTTAGTGGTTAATCAATCGTTAATGACGGGTTGTTAGTGGTTAATCAATCGTTAATGACGGGTTGTTAATGGTTAATCAATCGTTAATGGCGGGTTGTTAGTGGTTAATCAATCGTTAATGACGGGTTGTTAATGGTTAATCAATCGTTAATGACGGGTTGTTAATGGTTAATCAATCGTTAATGGCGGGTTGTTAGTGGTTAATCAATCGTTAATGGCGGGTTGTTAGTGGTTAATCAATCGTTAATGACGGGTTGTTAATGGTTAATCAATCGTTAATGGCGGGTTGTTAGTGGTTAATCAATCGTTAGTGACGGGTTGTTAATGGTTAATCAATCGTTAATGACGGGTTGTTAATGGTTAATCAATCGTTAATGGCGGGTTGTTAGTGGTTAATCAATCGTTAATGGCGGGTTGTTAGTGGTTAATCAATCATGTGTAGCATATTGTTAAAGATTAATTGATCACTAATAAAATAAAAGACAATGATTGTTATTTGTAAATGCTTTGTAATTTTTTCTACTTAGTTGCATACATAAATATAGATCATAGTGTGTCTAACGATCATAGTGTGTCTAACGATCATAGTGTGTCTAACGATCATAGTGTGTCTAACGATCATAGTGTGTCTAACGATCATAGTGTGTCTAACGATCATAGTGTGTCTAACGATCATAGTGTGTCTAAGCTCAGAAGCACAACATTTCTTGTCATAACGACACTCTCGAGATACCAGCACAAAGGCTATCTCTGGCACACAGTAGATTTTAGTGAGAAGTCGTTAAATTGAGTGCTTTACTTCAGAGGAATACGAGAGATGTGGTGCAAGACCTGATCGAATAAGACGAATGTCTCAATAGCGTAGGGGTAACGTCATGAAGTTTTAAATGACAGATCCTGAAGTGAATTGAATTCTCGCGGGTTCGAATCCCAGCCGCGCTGATCTGAGAGTAATATCTCGGACATTCACAGGACTGGTTACACGGAAAATGGTCTAAATTGCCTAACGGTTTAAACATGTGGTATTAAAAGTGATAGATATCAACATGGTTGATAATTTCACTATAATGTGTGTTTTTTTGATCATCTAGAGGACTGAACACACTAGCTACCTGTTACAGGTACCAGAATAAGCGCAAGATCATTAGAATAGACTTGAATGTGGATTATTTCTGCCTATCAGCTTCCTTGATTGTTGAGTTTTATTAGTCGCTAAACTTGAGCAGAACCACACACGTCTGGTATGGTAGTATTGTAAGAAAATGTTAATCCTGTCTTATCATGCTAATCATCAGTTGTTAGCGAATAAATTCTACTTTCTCATCATCGTCATCGTCACCTCCCCTTGAATCACAGTGTAATTAGGGTCATGATGTGAATAGACTTTTTCCATTCGTCTTTGAAAATTTTGAACAGAATGGTGAGCGCCTTGGATTGACGTTAGTTTGGATCTTAATGCTTTGTCGCCTTATATATATATATATATATATATATATATATATATATATATATATATGTGTGTGTATATATAATATATATATATGTATATATATATATATATATATATATATGTATATATAATATAATATATATGTATATATGTATATGCTGATATGCTGTAGAATTTGAAATATTTTTTGTTGTACATAATTAAAGGAGGCTATGTAAAAATGTACATTCTGCTATGTAAATATGTTTATTGTTCTATGTAAAGTACCGTGCAGTATTGGCTTTTTGTCGTACATGTTTGCACTGTGTTGTATATAATTGCATCTAGATACTCTCGTTTAAGGACTAAATCAAGTATAATTTCTATTTGTCTCGTTTCTCATTTTAATTTTAATAGCTATTTCAGTGCACGAGTTATAACTGTATCTATACAGCAGTTTTGCTGTTATTCTAATTTTGTATTTATTTTGTTTACTATATTTTTATTATTTTATTTTTATGTATATTATATTGATGAGAGAGCTTATAAACTGTAGTTTAGTAATATTAGTGTAATAGTATATTACTATTATTTTATTATTATATTACTATTATTTTATTATTATATTACTATTATTTTATTATTATATTACTATTATTTTATTATTATATTACTATTATTTTATTATTATATTACTGTTATTTTAATATTATGTTACTATTATTTTATTATTATATTACTATTATTTTATTATTATATTACTATTATTTTATTATTATATTACTATTATTTTATTATTATATTACTATTATTTTATTATTATATTACTGTTATTTTAATATTATGTTACTATTATTTTATTATTATATTACTACTATTTTATTATTATATTACTATTATTTTATTATGTTACTATTATTTTATTATTATATTACTATTATTTTATTATTATGTTACTATTATTTTATTATTATATTACTATTATTTTATTATTATATTACTATTATTTTATTATTATATTACTATTATTTTATTATTATATTACTATTATTTTATTATTATATTACTACTATTTTATTATTATATTACCATTATTTTATTATGTTACTATTATATTTATTATTATTATTATGTTACTATTATTTTATTATTATATTACTATTATTTTATTATTATATTACTATTATTTTATTATTATATTACTATTATTTTATTATTATATTACTGTTATTTTAATATTATGTTACTATTATTTTATTATTATATTACTACTATTTTATTATTATATTACCATTATTTTATTATGTTACTATTATTTTATTATTATATTACTATTATTTTATTATTATGTTACTATTATTTTATTATTATATTACTATTATTTTATTATTATATTACTATTATTTATTATTATATTACTATTATTTTATTATTATATTACCATTATTTTATTATTATATTACTATTATTTTATTATGATATTACTATAATTTATTATTATATTACTATTATTTTATTATTATATTACCATTATTTTATTATTTTATTACTATTATTTTATTATTATATTACTATTATTTTATTATTATATAACTGTTATTTTGCTATTATATTATTTAAGTTTTATGCATGTTTTATCTATGTTTTATCGACGTCCTTGACATCATCCCTGGATGAGGAAACGGACGTTAAACCATTATTATTATTATTACTATTATCTGATTCACTATACACGGGTCTATATGATCAGGGGATGAAATTGATTGTGAACCACTAACATAGTGCTGCATGAACGCTAGGGCCGTGCTATTTCACAGTGTCTATGTCTATATCCTACTGATAATGTTTTAACTTTCATTTTAATTCGTCTGTAAGATACCGTGAGAGACAAGCCAGATGGACCAACGGAAAACTGCACGTGATCTTAAAGGCGGTAAATACATGAATGACTGATAACTGTAGTGATCAAAAGTTATAGAGTATCATAAGACGCTATATTTTCCCCCGCTATAGGCTACTTTTAGAGTGTGAATAGGAATAGCCCTTTGTGCATAGATTAACTTGTAAATCTATGGAGTGCTTTTTATGGAGAATGAAAGCAGGCTGTGAGTACGAATATGTCTCTCGGACCTGCCTCTTGACAGGACACGAGAGAGAGAGATAGTCTGACAATGTATTGATATGTATACAACGACCAATGCTGAAATGTAAAGTAATATTAGTCGGTAAATATTGTGTAAATACTTCGGTACTATCGCATGTATATTTATAAGAGAGTCTATACGGCTATATTTTATACAAGTAGTTCTCTGCTATTCTCATTCTTTATGTCTATGCACGTTTATGTTGTAAATCTCTCAGATATGTTTGCTGTTGAACATAACGTTAAACCTGCCAGAGTCTTGTTGATTGTTGATGCTGTGCCTATGCAGCTCATTTTATTTATTTATTTCTATATTCATCGCATCAAACATTTAAAGACACAGGTAAAAAAGCGAAATATGGAAACGTTTGTGTGAACGGAAGATACTACATATTCCGGGTTTAGTTCATTAAAAGTAGAAAATTAACATAAAAAGATTAATTAATAGAATTATAGTATCCTACGTACAAGAGTGAAGGAAATATGAAATGAAATTTCATCTTAAATCTATTGCTTAGTCTACCAGCTTAGCGTCATAGAAACAAGCCACTGTTAACGTCAGTTTCCTCACTCGAAAGCGATGTCAGTAGGGCCGGATTTATCATGAAGCACTCATCAGCACGTGCTGAGGGCCCCCCGGCCAAAGAGGCCCCCGATATTTATTTAAAAAATTTATTTATGCTTCAGAGGGTTACCACTACCCTGACACACACAATAATCTTAAAATAATAAAAAATTTGAAACCATTCTTTACCAAAATTGGTTCAAAATAATATTGTCTTTGGTAAAGAATACATGTAGTATTAATCAAATCGAAGACTTAATCAGATCGAATTGAAAAACAGCCTATACGCCTAAAGTTTAAAAAATTTATAACACCTAACTTTCAGCTCAACCATACATAAGCAAGGCTAAGCTTGTTAGGACATACAAAAAATCATTTAGAAATAGTCACATTTTACATGCTTAAAGTTTGGCACCACTCTGAAAGTGTTCTATATTGCTTTCTGAGCATATATGAAGCAGAATTTGTAAAGGTAAGTTAATAGTCTGATAAGGTACTGCCTCTAACAGCTGCCTGATTAACAGCTGCCTAATTAACAGCTGCCTAATTAACAGCTACCTCATCAACAGCTTCCTTATTATCAGCTGCCTTAATAACAGCTGCCTCATCAGCTGCCTTATCATCAGCTGCCTAATTAACAGCTGCCTGATTAACAGCTGCCTAATTAACAGCTTCCTTAGCTGCCTTATTAACAGCTGCCTTATTAACAGCTTCCTTATTAACTGCTGCCTTATTAACAGCTACCTTATCAACAGCTGCCTCGTTAACAGCTGCCTCATTAACAGCTGCCTCGTTAACAGCTGCCTTATCATTAGCTGACTTATCAACAGCTGCCTCGTCAGTCTCTACCTCATCTGCTATGTTTGTTGTTTCTTATGTTGTTGTGAAGACAGTCACTGAGAATTCTATTGCTGTGGCTCCTCACTTGTGCCTTCAGCACTTGTGCCCTCAGCAGCTGTGCCTTCAGCTGTTGTGCCTTCAGCAACTGTGCCTTCAGCACTTGTGCTTTCAGCGGTAGGGCCTTCAGTAGTTGTGCCTTCAGCAGCTGTGCCTTCAGCAGCTGTGCCTTCAGCAGCTGTGCCTTCAGCTGTTGTGCCTTCAGCAGCTGTGCCTTCAGCACTTGTGCCTGTAGTAGTAGTGCCTTCAGCAGTAGTGACTTCAACACCTGTGCCTTCAGCAGCTGTGCCTTCAGCAGCAGTGCCTTCAGCACTTGTGCCTGTAGTAGTAGCTGATGCAGCAGCTGATGCAGCTGCTGCATCAGCTGCGTCAGCTGCGTCAGCTGCGTCAGCTGCGTCAGCTGCTTTCTTTCCTTTCTTTCCTGCCTTCTTCTTGCCACCCTTCTTGCCACCCTCCACATCCTCTGCAGGTTGTGGCGGGACCTCGGCCGCTGCCTCAGCAACGGGCTGCTCCTGCTGCTCCTGCTGCTCCTGCCCTTCCCGAGGCAGCAGAGCATCAGCCTGCTGCTCGTCCTCTGCCTTCTTCTTGTTCTTCTTAGCCGCCAGTCGAGCTGCCCTCGCTGCCTTGCGCTCCTCCTTCAATCGCTTCTTCTCCAGCTTAGCGTACTTCTTGTTCAGCTGCTTCCTCACTCTATAAGAGCGCCACCAGCTCTGTAACAACAACAACAACTACAACAAGCTCTGTAACAACAACAAGCACTTTAACAACAACAACAACAAGCTATGTAACAACAACAAGCACTTTAACAACAACAACAACAAGCTCTGTAACAACAACAAGCACTTTAACAACAACAACAACAAGCTATGTAACAACAACAACAACAAACGTACTTCTTGTTCAGCTGCTTCCTTACCCTATAAGAGCGCCACCAGCTCTGTAACAGCAACAACAACAACAAGCTATGTAACAAAACAACAACAACAATAAGCTATATAAAAATCTAGACGTCACTTACCTGTATCATGACGGCAGAGTTGTGACGTAGTATCTCTCTTCTCTTCACCTCCACGATGTTCTCCTCATATCTCTCGACTCTCTCTCGCTGGATCAGTCTGAACTCCTGCTCGAGAGGCTCAAACCTGTCCTCTAGTTCAGCCAACTCTATCTTCTCCTTAGCGTACTGCTCGTGCGTGGTCCAGTACTCCACCTGTCAGTCAATCAATCAATTAATCAATCAATTGATCAATCAATCGATCAATTAATCAATCAATCAATCCATCAATAAGTCGATCAATCCATCAATCCATTAATCAATTAATTAACATCACTCAATCGATCAATTAATCAATCAATCCATCAATAAATCCATCAATTAATCGATAAATCGATCAATTAATCGATCAATCAATCGATCAAGTAATCGATTGATCGATCAATTAATCGATCAGGCCTACTCAGTGGCTAAAATGGGAATTGAGAGCTATAGGGAGCGGTCAGAATTTTTCGGGCCCTCTGTAATATATTTACAGATCTCCTACTATCTAATATGGGCCCTAGAAGGGGAAAAATGAGAACAAGGGGAACACAGTTCCCCTTCCCCAACCCCCCCCCCCCCCCACCTTCTCACTTTAACCATTGAGCCCATTTGGCTACTGCTTGTGCATGTGGGCATTTAGGCTTGCAGAAGATCCTACACAATAGCTAGAAGCCGGTACGCTATTGCAGGCGGGTTGTTGGCGTCTGATTGAACAAATGAGCACACTGTTGCAATGCAGCAATGTGCGGCTCAATGGCCAAGTGGTAAGGCGTCTGTCTCGTAAACAGAAGATCCGGGGTTCGATCCCCCGTTGGGCCTGAGTAATTCTTTTATCTGTAAAGCACTTTTAATAAATCGCTTTCAAAAGAGTAGAGTTTACTATAACACCACAGAGAGAGAGAAAACTCTGTGCCTATAACTGTTAGTCCATGATGCAATAAATACAGCTAGGATTATCTGCTCCAGATTTTTGTCTTCCTGTTGTATTTATAGAAATAAGCGAATCTCACGTTCATTTACTTCTGATATTCGCTCAGGTTCTACTATTTCCACATTAAGAGTCAGGCTTACATCTCTTCCCGCAATATATTTATATCATGTTGCTTGACTGTATTTTTGATAAACGGATCGGTACCGTTTAGGATCTCTCGAGTCTCTACTTTCTCTTTAGCATCGGTTTATTCAAATGGCTTGAGTGAATCGATTTGTATTAACGTGCGATGGGGGATGTCCCTGACATCATCCTTGTATGAGGAATTTAGGAAACGGACGTTAAGGCTTAACGTTAAGATTATTTTCATTATTACTCTTATTATTATTATTATTATTATTATTTATTATTATTATTATTATTATTATTATTATTATTATTGTTTTTAATTTGTTTAATTTGTATTTTTTAACAGCACACGCACAGGGTCAGGAAGTATATATATTAATATCATTATCATCATCATCATTAATTATCATCACCATCATCATTATCATCATCATCATCATCATCATCATCATTATTACATTTGATAAAATGAACAAAGCTAGTTTATTATGCTAAAATCTCACATCAAGATCTTCCATGTCCTGATCATACTTCTTTACCCAGTTCTCTATCTCAGTCTCTATCTTGTACTTCCTCTGATAATCAAT
The DNA here is from genome assembly GCA_905160935.1 of Enchytraeus crypticus. Lineage (NCBI taxonomy): Eukaryota > Metazoa > Annelida > Clitellata > Enchytraeida > Enchytraeidae > Enchytraeus > Enchytraeus crypticus. The sequence goes on along the minus strand of CAJHZI010000263.1, from coordinate 372,844 downwards.
CATTCAATCCATCAATCAATCATTTAATCAACCAATTAATCATTCAATGAGTCAATCAACCGATCGATCAATTAACCAATTAATCAATCATTCATTCATTCAATCAATTCATTCATCAATCAGTCAACATTCAACACGCATTATTAACCACTGGTATTACGCTTTTACAATCACTTTTCAAGTCAACACGCACGTACTTGTACTATTACTCACTGGCTCAATTAGGTCAATCAATCAATCAACATGTAACATTAACCACTAGTCCTGATTTTAGATCAATTAACTAAAAGAGAATCAGATAGAAATACGTGTACACGTATGTTGAGTATTTATATCAAGTAATTCAACATCGTAAACAGACAGACACACAGACAGACAGACAGAGAGATTAACTGACTTATTGACTGACTGGCTGGAGCCAGTGGCGAAGTCGGTAAGATACTCGACCGCGGATCAGTTGATGCGGGTTCAAATCCTGGGCTCGCCCGTCACTGACATCGCTTTCGAGTGAGGAAACTGACGTTAACCTTAGCTTTTACCTTTTTACTGATTGACTGACTGACTGACTGACTGCCTGACTGTCTGCGTATCTGACTCACTGACTACCTGACTGCCTGACTTAGTGACTGACTACCTGACAGATAGACTGACTGACATGCATACACGGATACATACAGACTGACAGATAGTCTGACAGAGAGGCAAACAGACAGACAGACTGACCGACTGACTGACTGACTGACTGCTTGCTTGACTGACTGACAGACTGACTGAAATAGAGACAGACAGATTGACTGATTAACTGACTGGCTGACTGACTGACATATACACAGACAGACAGACAGACAGACAAACACACACATTCATACATACATTCACACATATATACATACAGCCATACAGCCATACATACAGGCAGACAAACAGATCAGACGACACCCACCCTGCGCAGCTCGCCTTCATTGGCCCAGTGCTGCTCGGTGAGTCTCTCTAGTTTCTCAGTCAGAGCCTCGATGTCGTTCCTGAGCTGAGCCACCCTCTCTCCGCTGCTCCCCCCCACCACCTCTCTGTACCTCTGCCCCTCTTCCCGCACGTTGTGCATGTACTCTGCCGGCAGCTTCTCCATCATGTTCAGACTAGACTTGAGCTTAGTCACCTCAGAGTCCAACTCCGCCGTCTGTCGCCATTTGTCATAGAATTAATGGATTTATTGATTGATTGATTGATTGATTGGATAATTAATTGATGGGTTGATTAATTGATTAAATGATTGATAGATAGATAGATAGAGAGATTAATTGTTTAATATATTGATTGATTGATTAATTAAGTAATTGATTAATTGATTGATTGATTATTGATGGATTGATCGATTGATTGATTGATTGATTAGCTGATTGGCTGGTTGGTTGATTGATATATAGATTGATAGAATGATAGAATGATAGATTAGTTGATTGGTTGATTAATTGATTGATTTTTTAATTAATTGATTGGTTGATTGATTGACTATTCAAGCCACACACACCTGTGTACGAGTATCACGCTGGATACGCTGAATGTCTTGTTGGAATCTCTTCTGGAAGACGAGGAACAGTCTCGCTCTCTCAGCGATCTTCTTTCCAGTCTCCACCTGAACTCTGACCTCATCAGCCGTGGTCAACAGCCTCCTCTCCATCAATCCCCTCAGCTGCTTCAGCTCTCCTATCAGCCTGTACCCCGCCTTGCTCATGTCCTCACGCATCAACAGCTGCAGCAGCAGATACACGATTAATCGGTACGGTATTCTAGCTGCAGGGAAAGTTCAGGCATGCATTTCGTCTGCTTAAACTCTCTTGATTGACATTTGGAACGTTTTAAATTAATGTGATTATTTTATTTTAAATTCGAGTAATTATTTTATTACAGCTCGTAGGTAGAGACTGAGAGATAGTGAGCTGATGACTACTGAAGCTTAGATCACAAACTACGTCTACATGTAGTAGTTCATTGATCATCAGCATCATATTTCTTGTTAAAATTACCATTTGTATACTTCCAATAACAACTTTATTTCATTAGATTCATTGATATATAAACAACAAACAATACCTTTATTTCATCATATTCATTGATACATGAACAACAAATAACACCTTTATTTCATTAGATTCATTGATACATAAACAACAAATAACACCTTTATTTCATTAGATTCATTGACATATAAACATTGATACATAGATTTGCCATGACTAGAACTGCTGACGGCTCTAACCAGTGAGGTGACGGGATCAGCCTTGAGTATCCGCAAGATGTCCCTGCAGGTGAAGGACAGGACCTGGTGGGACGCGTGGATGTTCTTCCACATAGATTCATCCTCAGAGGAGCTGAACGAGCCACTGGACGCTGACCCGGTGGTCAAGGACGACTTGTCATCTCCCAACAGCAAGGTCAAGCTGTCAACGTCCTTCTTCGCCCTTGGCTCGGTGACCTCCTGCCGATCAGAGGTCGAACCGTCGTCCATGACAGCTATCTCTGTGCTCTCCTTTAGTCAATCAATCAGTCAGTAAAGATGTAGAACAAATAGACACTAAATATAACCTAGCACAGAGTGATGTCTATGATCTTGCCCAGGACCGGTATCAGTGACAACAGAAGGTAAAAGAGGCTGCTCTGGTGTCCACAAAGTGACGTTACGCAGAGAAAAAGAAGAAGTCAATCAATCAATCAAACAATAAGTCAATAGATCAATCATTCGGTATATCAATTAACTTTTGGTGTGAGTTAATTATTCATTACTACAATAGTATTCGATAGACCTAACTCAAGTTAGGTCTATCGAATACTTAGTTTTCTCAAAATTTATTATATAACTAATTGTAAGAACTACATTTGTTTGGCAAAAATTATTCTTTTATTACACGTGTATATAATTGTATTAGTTATTATTTTTCGAGTAAAATACTGATTTACGGGTAAACAGGATTGTTTTCTTAGGGAATGACGCCCCTGCCTAGTAAATGTTAGTCGTAGAGGGCCCACCTTATCATAAGCAGAATCCCCTAAGAATAATGGTATATCAAAAGGAATGTTACAAATAATGAAATTTAAAGATCCACTCGTACGTGGACATGAAGAGAAGGACGGAAGAAAGAGATGAGTAGAGGCGTTATATACCATGGACCTACCAGTAGGCAGTGCACTAAGAGAGAGATTGATCTATATTTTAATAAATATATTGATTGATAGATTACATTTAGAGACTCGTAATCCCGCACTTCCTCCACAAGCTCCACATCACTTTTCACACTCTCTAGGGTGTCGTTCACCTCTGCCGTCACTCTGAACATCATCTCGAATTCGTCCACTCCTCCCGGCCACTCCTGCACCATGGGGGCTTGCTGGTCCCTCAGCGACTTGACCGAGCCCTGGTAGAAGTCCACGGCGTCGTCGAGGGGCTGCAGGGACTGGATGATCGAGGTCGTGGACGAGTCGTAGCGCTCCACGCCGCCCCGCTCTGCCCCGCCCCGCTCAACCCCGCCCCGCTCAGCGCTAGACGGCGTCCTCTCAGTGTACTGCGACGCCTCCGCTACCAGCCCGGCGTTACTTTCGACTATAGGTAATAGAGAACACAGTGGGGTAGGACGTGTTTCATGTAGTACAGCTTACTTCCTATGGATTACTAAATATAATTTTATATTTCTAGAGATAATAGGGAACACATGCAGAAATACGTACGGAACCAATTTACATTAGAATATAGCCGAGTTTTATAGCACATCGATATAAGTTTCCGATTACTAGAGGTTCCTTGTTCCCTAGATTAGTTAATATTCGCTTTTTGGATTTTATGAACCTTTTTCGACTCTCAACATCAAGTTGACTCGCTGAGAAGCCTGTTAACTTCTTGGGTGTTCTGTGGGTATGTTAGAGCGTTACGCTCTGCTCTTGGCTGCTATTTTCAGCTCGCATGAAATTTCCCACATAGGATGTTCACTGTTTACAACTGTCGATCACTGTTGCCTTACTATAGCTTCGCGAAATTCGCGTACGTGGTAAAATTAGTGAAATTAATTAATTATTCCTGTATAACATGTTATATTAACTTGGTAGTCATAATTATTATTAGTATTTCCATTACTAAATACTAACCCGGATAGAAACTGGTGTAGGACTCTCCAGTGAAGGCAGGAGGTCCCAGAGACTCGTCCGATTTGTCCTTGAGCTTTCCCAGCGAGTCATCATCGTCAGACGAGCTGTCCTGGGTGAGGTACTTCAGACTCACGATGTCATGATCGTCTAGGTCTTCGTCCGCGTGCGTCGTCGCGTAGTAGCCCTACACGAGCAAATAGTCAATAGATCTGTCAGTCAGTCAGTCAGTCATTCAGTCCGTCGGTCCGTCAGTCAGTCAGTCAGTCAGTCTGTCTGTTTGTCTGTCTGTCTGTCGATCTCTCTGTATGTCTTCAAATCAGTCAGTCACTTAGTCAATCGATCAGTCAATTGATCAGTCAATCAAGCAAATAATCAATCCATCAATCAATCTATATGTTAATCAATAAATTAATCAATTTTTCAAGCAGTCAATAAAACAATCGTTCAGTTAGCTAAAATATTCATACGTTACTCATACGTTCATATAATTTGCGAAAAATCAATTAATCAAGCTATCGACGTTATCGATTATCAGCTCAAACCAATCAATGGAGTGACAAAATTAGACTAAAAGGACGATGCGGTTTGGTCTAAGAAAAACAGTTTACAACTATAGCAGAAATATTACCAAAATGAGCAGTAAAACTATATCTGAAATGCACCCATATGAGCAGTAAAAGTATAACTGAAATGTTCCCACATGAGCAGTATAACCATAATTGAACTGCAATCACATGCGTAGTAAAACTAACTGAAATGTATCCAATCGAGTAGTATAACTATAACTTAAATGTACCCACTCAAGTAGTAAAACTAAAACTGAAATGTACCCACTTGAGCAGTAAACCATAACTGAAATATACTATAACTGAAACTTAATCGTATTAATCGTAATTAAATTTCACACAATCGACAGCAGAACGGAACGATAACTGAAACTGAAATGACTCGCCTGCGTGGCGTCGTTGCGCTGACTGTCCTGTCGCTCGAAGTCCTGGGCGCTCTGCTGCTGGTACGTCGAGCCGTTGAAGTCACTGACGCTCTGCTGGACTGGCTGGGGTCCCGGTGGCCCCATCTGGCGATTAGACTGACTCGTGTTCACCAGGTAACTCTTCTTGCTGACAGCATCAGATCCTTCTCTGAGAGAAACCTCGTGGGACCTGATCGTGCTCAGCTGTGCCTTCTTCTTGGATCTCTCTGACTCGGTAAGAAAGCTTCTGTTTGATTGATTGGCGTCTCTTAGATCTTTCATCCTTCGGGATTTCTTTATACCATCTGGAATGCCGTCCTTGCCTGAATTGTCTGCCGGTTTTACAATTTCCTTTTTGCTCGTTTTGCAAGATTTCCCAGACTCTTCATCAACTTTGTTTCTTTTTGAAGTTTTCTTCATTCGCTTCTCTTTAATAGTGGCCTCTATCTTTGGCAGTCTGGTTGGTAGTCTCATTCTAGTCTTCTCCACGCTAGACTTTCCAAGCACACTGTTCGATGACGTTTTATTTCTCTCCACTACCATCTTTCTCTTAACCAATCTTCCATCTCTAATTCTTCTTTGATTATTATTCGACTCATTATAGTTCCTCTCTTCCATTTTCTCTCCATCATGATCACCCGGAACCAGAAACATATCCGTGTGTATCTCCTTAACCTCATGCTTCTTCTCTGTACCAATCTCTCCTCCATCATCTACTTCATCGTCGTCCTGCTCCTCAGCGAGAGCTCTGCTCGACCTGTGCTGCATCATGCCTGGAGCGACGGAGTGCCTGCCGGAGTGGCGGGTCTTGGCAGGGCCGGCGAGTAGACTGGCGAGGGTCTCGGGGGCCAGCTTGGCCGTCGACTCGTCGATGTAGTCCATCATGTCAGCCACACGAGTGAGTGAGTCGTAGTTACGAGCCAGGCTGTTGTGTGAGACCAGGGTGAAGTCTGTCAGCCAGCTCTCCTTCCTCTCCAAAAACCTGTCCACGTACACGTTATGCGTGGTGAAGCCCATGATGATATCTGGCTCTTACTAGTTTAAATCTCAGCGCAATTTATATGTCAGTTTTCTATAGTATGATCATCGTCGTCGTCTGCGTCGTCGTCATCATCACCGTAGTCGTCACTGTCATCATCGTAGTCGTCACTATTACCGCTATTACCATCATCATGATCATCATCGCCATCACTATCGTTATCGTCGCTATCATCATCATCATCGTCATCATCATCATAACCATCACTATCATTATCGACATCATCACCACTATTACCATCATCACCATCATCGTCATCACCACTTCCATCAAAATAATAATCATCATTATCAACACAATCTTCATCATCATCATCCTCAACTGACCTATCGTAGTTGATGACTGGCCCATCATCATCATCCTCAGCTGTCTGCATCAGCGTCACCTCTTTCTGCGTGTCATGCTCTGTCTGAATCAAGCTGAGAAGCGCCTGCTGGTCGTGGATGAGCGCCTGTAGGCTGTCCACGGGGAAGAGCTCCCGACTCGAGTCCAGCGTCATGTCAGAGCCCATCCGCTCCTGCTTGAACCTCGCCACCTGTCGACAAACCTCACGAAAGTCCAGCACCTGACGTATCTGCTGCCTGCAACAATACACCATAGTATCTACTGCCTACAACAATACGTCAGCGTATCTGCTGCCTACAATAATACATCAGTGTATCTGCTGCCTACAATACATCAGCGTATCTGCTGCCTACAATACATCAGCGTAACTGCTGCCTACAACAATACAGCAGCGTATCTGCTGCCTACAACAATACATCGGAGTACCAGAGTGGCTGCCTGCAACAATATATCAACGATATATGTTGCCTAAATGCAACACATTTCTACTGCTTCGAGCAATACATCCTTCTGTTTATCTGCTGCCTAAATACATATTTTACGTGATTCAAACATATAGCAAACAGTCTGTAACTTTGTCTATTACCGATGAATCTAAATATACATACTTGTAATTTTTCAATTAATAATTATCAATCAGTAAGCATCAAAATAATTCTCAATCAGTAAGCATCATAATAATTATAATAATTATTATATAATTATCAATCAGTAATAATACTCAATCAATAATCAGTACTAATTATCAGTCAGGTAAGCGCTCACTTGATTAGCTCGAGCAGAGGCTTGGTGAGCAGAGGCAGCTTGTTCCTGATGTCACACATGACCGGCATGAGCCCCAGAACCACCTCCGCCCGTCGGTTGTTCCCCTCGAGGGCCTGCATGAGCCTCAGGGGCTCAACCCCCGTCAGGCGCTCGGCCTGAGGGGTCAGGATCCGCTCGGCGTTCAGTGGCCTCCCCTCAGAGTCGAGTATGGGCTGCAGCAGCCGCTTGAAGTCGTCCCAGTCGCGCTTGCTGAACGATGACTCGCCCCCGGTCCCTTCGCCAGGCGAGGTCGACATTATCTACTCAATTATCGCTCTATTATATGGTGTTAACTTGTCAAAGTTATGAAATGTTCTGAAGCGATAACAAACATTTTAAAATAAATATTCTTTAGCGTTGGCGTTTGGTTGATTTTAATACGTCGTATCGTAGGTCCTTTGTTAACTATTTTTGGTTTACATATTGTCCCCTTTGAACCTTTATCTAACAATTACATAACAACGACATAGCGATGAAAATAGTACGGCAACTGAAATCAGTAGTAGAAAAATGCACTGCGCTCTATGACAACATCGAGCATGCAGGAAAAGGCGAATCTGACGAGCAAAAAGGCAAACGACAGCGTACAAATCTAATATCCAGAAAATCGATTCAAAGATACTAATTATAGGAGAGAAGGTGTGAGTGATGGTCGAAACTCATGGACACAGGTGAAAATCATAATGATGAAAAATAATGACAACACAAAGCTGGTAAAGCTAAGGTTAACGTCGGTTTCCTCACTCGAAACGATGTCAGTGACGGGCGAGCCCAGGATTTAAACTCCGCACTTACTGTTCTGTGGCTGAGTATCTTACCGACTTCGCCACTGGCTCCAGCCACAAACTGAAGAAGATTTAGCCATGCAATAAGTTTAACTATTTTAATAGGTTCGACTGTAAACTTTAAATTTATTAATCGGTATGCATATGCACGGCATTTTGTTTACATTTGTTGTTATTCTTGATCATGAACTATATGCTGATGACACTCAAATGTACACTTGTTTCACCCCTAACTCCTAATCAAATGCTGAAACCCTCCTGCAACAAAGTTTTCAGTCTATATTCTCTTGGATGTCTGCTAATTTCTTGGCACTTAATCCATCTAAGACTGAATTCTTGTTGGTCGGGACACCTCAACAGCTTCTGAAGCTGAATGGGAAAACTCTTTCGTTATCTTCGGGTATTAAAATATCACCTGTTTCTTCTGTGAGAAATCTCGTTGTTATCCTTGATAAACACCTAACCTTCCACGAACACATAACTAAAACTTCACAAGTATGTTTCTTCCATATCCGTGATCTTCGTCGAATACGTCCATATTTGTCACGTGAGACAGCTGCTACAATTGGTGCTGCTCTTGTGCAATCGAAGTTGGACTACTGCAATTCCCTGTTTTTAAATCTCCCTGGCTATGAGATTGATCGGTTGCAGTTTGTTCAGAATTCTCTTGCGCGAGCAATTTTTGTAGTTCCAAGTACTCACATGTTACGCCTATTTTGAAGTCTTTGCACTGGCTAAAGATTAAAGAGCGTATCATTTACAAAACAGCTTCGTTAACCTATAAGTCCATCACCATCCCTGGACAAACTTGTATGTCTCACTTAATTAAACTGATGCAGCCTGCTATTACTCGGTCTTCTAAGTTAATTACTCTTGTGAGACATAGCTTACCTGCACGCTCTAAGCTATCTATTCGTTCTTCCAGCATGCTGCACCTCAGATCTGGAATTCTCTTCCATCCAATCTTCGGAAATCTTCATTTGAATCACATCAGCCTTTGCTTTCCTATGAGCATTTCCATAAGCAGTTGAAGACCTATCTTTTCCATCTCTCTTTTCCATCCAGTGTCCATGAGCAGCGACCTGCGCCTAAACCACCTTTTCTTTAACTCCCTTTACTTTGGACTGAATTTCTGGATTTTGGAATTTGCACCGTTTTTGGACCGTCTTTTTTTGCTCGCCGGCTTGATTTTGTCTCAATAGTGCTCGATGTTGTCATTGATGACTGTAGCACTCTAATTGTTGTTGTTTGCGTGCGTAATAACTTCATGAAAACACGTTAAACTTTGATAAGGTTCCAAACAAATATTCAAAATAAAACTTCTGCTTACTAATAATAAATGACGTCATGATCTACAGCAGTTTATAACTCATTGTTCTTTTAAATTATTGCAACAACAGCAACAACGAAAACCAAAATTCAAGAGGTACTATAATCGACGACAACATCAAGTACTACTGATGCAAATCTAAGCAGAATACTTAAGTGCACATGGGTCCAAAAGTGTTATGAAAACCAAATCCACAAAACAGGTCCGCAACTGGGTAATTAAATCCAGGGAGGTATATAAACGTTGAAAAATATTTGACAGGTTTCAATGTATCATAATCACGGCTGTCCACTTAATAATAACAACAACAATTAGCGTGCTACAATCATCAATGTCACTATCGAGCACCAGTGAGCAGGGGCGGATCCAGGAATTTTTTAAGGGGGGGCCCGAAATATTTTTTTGAGAGTGTTCACATTTTTTGCTTACGCCACGCCTTCTTCTTCGGGACATGTGACGCAACCAGAAAAAATGCTGTGGGGGTTGGGGGGATTTTTCACTACTTCTCTCGGCTCACAGAGTGAGTGTACTCTCGTGTCTTACCGCCTTCCCCCCAGTCATACCGTACTAAAGTCTGGGGAAAACCTAAAATACCTAAAATCCTACGTCTGTTTTGGAAAAAAGCAGGTTAATTTTTTTCACCTTCGAAGAAACTCAGCGGATCTAGACGAATTGCAAAAGTGACCTAATTTTGGCGGTAGGGGGCCTCTCGCAGCCATGGCTGTTTGCACCACCACTCCGGTACAGAGTTCACATTTTTACTGACATCCTTCACACCCTTTTTTCCTCCTATACAGGTTTATGTAAAAATTAAGAGCTAGTGAAACGGTCAATATTTTTCGGGCCCCTCATCCATAGATACAGGCCTCCTAGTATGCCAAATATATGGGCCCCTAGTGGGGTCCACATTTGAAGAAATTCGAACTATAGTGGAACTCTCGTACCCCCCCCCCCCCCCACCACTGCCCTTACAAACATATTTACACATACAAATTGTCATAGAGACAATGAAAATCTAGTTTAAATTTTTTTTCGGCGGGCCTAAGGGGGGTGGCCGGGCCCCCCCTGGATCCGCCACTGCTAGTGAGACAAAATCATGCCGGCGAGCAAAAGGAAAGTCCAAAATCGGTGCAAATTCCAAAATCCAGAAAATAAGTCCAAAGTAAATCATTCCAAAGTATACTTGAGACTTTATTTTCTTTATTTTCTCACTTGACTATATTATAATACCATTAATATTATTAATACCATCTTATTACTATAACTATTATATACCATAGTTATTATTAACAATACACCCCTGGTAATGTATGCTTATAAATTCAAAGATCTTCCAGTCTAGTAACAGCCTAGTCACAATTATTTTGCATTAATCTTCAACATCATCTTCCTGTGGATACCGTCTATTGTTAAATAACTTATAATTTACAACTACTTATCATTTTCATCAAAGAAAAAAATAAATGCTAATTTAATTAATTAATCTCTTTAATTCAATGTTTTTTACCTCCGCCACTGGGTCCCTAGTGCCAGTCCCAAGCCTGGATAAAGGAGGAGGTTTGGTCGTGGGGTTAGCTCCCTACAACGTCACAATTTGCATTGCTACAGAAACGGCAACAAGGAAGCCTTAAACTTTTCATGGGAGGACGCTGTGAGGATTGCTGATGATAGAAAAGAATGGAGGAATGTTGCCGCTCTATGTTCTGTACAGAAAGCAAGGAACTGATAATGATGAATTCAATGTTGTCATTAATTAAAGATTACAAAAATTAGATGTTATGCCTTGGACCAACCAGAGTGTGGAATATATGACCGGAGCCAGTGGCGACGTCGGTAAGGTACTCGACCGCGGATCAGTATGTGCGGGGTTCAAATCCTGGGCTCGCCTGTCACTGTCGTCGCTTTCGAGTGAAGAAACTGACGCTAACACTTGCTTTATTTGATAATAAAGCAAGTATTAACGTATTCCTGTGTAGAGCACTCTACACAGGATGCGGAGGGAGTAATTCATCGACTGACCAATGAAGCAAATCAGGTATTTATAAGATAAGCGGAGTACAACCAGTGCGCGATTAGCAGATATGATGAATGGCGTCTTGTCGCTGTTGAAATGAAAGCAGTTTAATATTTAATATCGTCGATTCGTGTGATGGCGCTACTCAGCGCAAGTTCAACATTCAATCACGAGATGTCAGCGCGGAAATTAGCGGTTAATTGTTTAAAGTCTTTTGGAGCTTTCATCTCTGCCTCGTACCACTTCAATGTTTCTCTCTCTCTCTCTCTCTCTCTCTCTCTCTCAGAACAGCCTCTCTCACTTTCTTTCTCTCTCTCGCTCTCTCGCTCTCTCGCTCTCTCGCTCTCTCTCTCTGCTCTATCATCGAACATTATCTCTTCGCTTTCCTCCTGACATTCTACAAATGAACTCCGTTTTCTTAAAAGCTAATGATGTTAAAAACTTTTCAATTGGACTGAAAAAAGAGTGACTCGTCTTCTATTGAATAAAATATAATACAATTGCCTATAAATAGACATATTCCCTATTTAAAGGCATTGTAATACACCGAGTTTGATGCCAATAAGAGAAAATTACCAGCACAAAATTATAAAAACAATACGGAGTCAATTGCAATTAACTCACTCGAATGACAATATGGCTAATGTTAACGTCAGTTTCCTCACTCGAAAGCGATGTCAGTGACGGGCGAGCCCAGGATTTGAACCCCGCACATACTGATCCGCGGTCGACTGTCTTACCGACATCGCCACTGGCTCCAGCCTGTAAGAGTCAATAGTCATAATCTCCGACAAATGACAATAAGTGATAATTATCTTCCCCATAATCTGGATATGGAGGTCTAAACTCTGGCATATCATTGACAAACCCAGCTGGAATGATACAGGAGTCCACTGTATGGAACAGATCTTCTGTTTGTATAGAGTCTTCAAGAGACGTCCCTGACATTTCTTTATGGCGAAGAACCGGACGTTAAATTCTTAATGATTGATTAATTGATTCCGTGTAACCCTTGAATCTTCTTCCATCTCCCGTCTTGTGATGAACACAGGGAGACGACCGCTTTGAGCAGATTACTTGAGCTATTTATAGACTGATGGGTATTTACATTCAGCGGGTGGGGGTTGGAGGGGGTTAGAGAGAGGGAGGGTGATATAACAGATGTTCCTAGGATGGGTTCATGAACTCAAGTGATTGTCTCACGCAGAACTGTGCGCTTGTTTGTATGCCTGTTTATATACGTGCTTGTGCGCTTGTTTGTATGCCTGCTTGTATACGTGCTTGTGCGCTTGTTTGTATGCCTGTTTATATACGCGCTTGTGTGCTTGTTTGTATGCCTGTTTGTATACGTGCTTGTGTGCTTGTTTGTATGCCTGTTTGTATACGTGCTTGTGTGCCTATTTGTATGCCTGTTTGTATACGTGCTTGTGTACTTGTTTGTATGCCTGTTTGTATACGTGCTTGTGTGCTTGTTTGTATGCCTGTTTGTATACGTGCTTGTGCGCCTACTTGCGGCCTGATTGTATGCCTGCTTACATGCGTGCTTGTATGCCTGATTGTATTAAGGTTTGTACACATGCTTGTATGTATGGTTGTACACGTGCTTGTGCGCTTGTTGGTATGTCTGTTTGTATACGTGCTTGTGCGCTTGTTTGTACACGTGCTCTATGCTAGTTTGTATACCTGCTTTTATACCTACTTGCAAACTTGTTTGTATGTTTGCCTATCCCGCTGGACGTATCACCGCATGTCGCTCTAGGTTTAAGGTCGCTTCATCAGCTGGTCAAGTGGCCTGACCTTCAATCAATTTCTTGGATAGTTTCAAATTCCTTACAGGCCCATTGCAGCTGGTGCTTTTGGTTACGTAGGCCTAAGAGGTAGAACAGTTTTTTAAAATAAAAATCATTACAACTAAAGAAATGCTTTCATACATTAGAGATTAAAACTCAAGGAGACAAATCCTCTCAGTTACCTCATCAATAATATCACAAAAATCAATGTGCAAATGCAGCTTTTAAAATAGTTAAATATAAATTTACAAGAGAGACATCTATTTATGTTTTAAGAAAATACTTATTTTTAAAAGCGTGCCATATCACTAGAAAGAGGCTATTCACAAGAAGGTGTCTTGCCCATTCTCGGTACGTATAAAGGCTGGTCAGTGAATGTCTGATGTGGACAGGTTTAATGAGTCTAGGAATGTCCACTTTACTCAAACACATCAACAGCCGTTTCATATAGAACCTGGGAGGAGTGCAGTGGATACTGTTATATCAGTACAGTAAATCTCTCTCTCTCTCTCTCTCTCTCTCTCTTTCTCTGTCTCAGTGTGCTACCAACTGGCAGGTCCATGTTATATGATTCTTCCACCAAGTCAATCGTTAGCTTCCAGTTCTACCAATGAAATATAAATATGAAAAAAATTAAATATGAATTTGTTATAAAAGCATCGGTTTACTGGAAGTTTCCAACATCTAGTAAATCGTGTCATATATCGAATGAAATCACAAAACGTTGCCACGAGTAAAGCTGATGCTTGAAGCAAAGTTGATGCTTGAAGCACATCTGATGCTTGAAGCACATCTGATGCTTGAAGCACGTCTGATGCTTGAAGCACAGCTGATGTAGCTCAAGCTGTATCGATGGAACTCTTGATGTCAGCTGATGCTAATGTATGTGGATGGACTCATGGGATCGTTGCCTCAATCCCTTTAATCGGCCAATCTCTGTCACTCACTCCACTACAATGAGGCTACAATGAGACGTATAAGCATACATCTAGAGGAACTGAGAAATATGTACGCTATGAGATACACATACACTAAATGAGGCGTACAAGCATACACCTAGATTAACTGAGCAATATAAACACTAAGATAGAAACGTATACTAAATAAGGCATAAATGCATACATCTAGATGAACTGAGCAATATTTACACTAAGAGACACACACACTAAGTGAGGCATAAAAGCATACACCTAGATGAACTGAGCAATATGTACACTAAGACAGACACACACACTAAATGAGGCATACAAGCATACACCTAGATTAACTGAACAATATTCACACTAAGTGAGACACATAAAATCAAAGAGCACTTGAATTTACGTCCAGTCAAGCACAGGCAAATATTTCTGTATTTAAACTTTGCTTTCTCGCTCAGTTGTGAACACTCTCACTACTATGAATTAAGTCAATTTAAGAATTAAGAGAGAACAGGGTCATGCGAAAGAAAGAGAGAGAGAGAGAGAAAGAAAGAAAGAGAAAGAGAGAGGGAGAGAGTTTGTGTGAGAGAGAAAGAGAAAAGTGATGGAGAGAGAGAGAGAGAGAGAGAGAGAGACAGAAAGAAAGAAAGAGAGAAGGAGAGTGAAAGGAGAGTGAGAATGAGAGATGGAATAAATCTATCAGCTGAAGAGGTGTGTTGGTCGATTATAATACATCGACCATTGTCTAAGCGTGTAAAGCTCTTGGGAACAATTAGCCATCTAGCGAATCAACTGAGAACTCAGTGGTTGAGTGGTCGTCAGAGCTCCAATGCAGCTGTTGTAATGTGGCATTTAACCCACATAATAGTTAGAAATTACTTATCTAAGGATAATATTGATAATATTGATAATATTGATATTATAGGATAACTACTTAAGGGTAACATTGATGCTGTTGTCGACCCCATCAATACAGTTGATAGTTAATTACTTGTCAATTGCTAAGGCGAATACCTCAATAGCGCCGTGGTTAGAGGTGTTGATAACGTCGTGAAGTTTTAAATGTAGGTTCGAATCCCAGCCGCGCTAATTTGAGAGTAAAATCTCGGACATTCACTGATTGGTTATACGGAAAAAGAAATAAATTGCCTTATTTAATATGCGGTATAAAAATGCTTGGAAATGTGCTTGATTTGAGGATAGGTGACACTGATCTCTAGATACTAAATAGATAGTCTACGTGAACTCTGATCTCTAGATAATGAATAGATAGATAGTCTACGTGAACGCTGATCTCTAGATAATGAATAGATAGATAGTCTATATGACACTGATCTCTAGATAGATAGTCTATGTGATGCTGATCTCTAGATAATGAATAGATAGATAGTCTACGTGAACGCTGATCTCTAGATAATGAATAGATAGATAGTCTATATGACACTGATCTCTAGATAGATAGTCTATGTGATGCTGATCTCTAGATAATGAATAGATAGATAGTCTACGTGAACGCTGATCTCTAGATAATGAATAGATAGATAGTCTATGTGACACCGATTTCTAGATAATGAATAGATAGATAGTCTATGTGATGCTGATCTCTAGATAATGAATAGATAGATAGTCTATATGACACTGATCTCTAGATAGATAGTCTATGTGATGCTGATCTCTAGATAATGAATAGATAGATAGTCTGTGTGACGCTGATCTCTCTGTTATTATTCAATTCAAACTAAAAGGTTTCCGTGATCGTTTAATAACAAAGCGCTTACCCTCCCCCCGATCCTCTTCACCTCTCCCCCACTCCCCTCTCTTTCCAACCCCCCCCCCCCCCGTATGTGGATGCTCCTAAATTGTTCAACTTCCGGAAGCTATCAGGAGGCAAACGATCCACTTTAGGTCAATCAGGAATTCCATTGAGGAAAACAGAAAGAGATATAATCCCTGTCAAGTACTGAATGCGTATTTCTCGATCTCTTCGTTACCATAGGGTGGTCATGGTCTTCCACTATCAGCTGCTACGTTAAGTTCGATGACAATAAGAGACAATTATCTACATAACATTCTAAAGACAATACTTAGACAATTGTAATTAACTCACACAGTGTGGGGGGGCAGTAGTAAGACGAAGATCTGACATTTTTAGGGAAAAATTTGTGAAAATGAGTGGAGGGAGTATAAGCTTTTTCTTACAGGGCTTTTTTTATAATTATCATTGGTCTCATAACAATTGGAAAATTGAAGCAGAGAGATTTAGACTTAACGCAATTACAAAGCTCAGAAGCACACATATGTCCGATGTCTTCCACCCTAATGCTATTCCACCCTTCCACCTCATCCATTCACAGAGAATCCCTAGAACAGCGGTCATTGCACTGGACATCTGATGACAACCAATCAAACACCTGACACGATGAATTTATCTCTCTCATTGTTCCTCTGGAGATACTATCATACTACGGATCCAAGGCATAAATTCATCCGTATAGTTTACTTTTCCACTGGTTAATGAGCGAATCCCTTCTACTTGTTTAATCAAGGTTTAGGTCACTCCTTCCACTTCTTTACGAGACAATTGCATTGATAAATCGTCTTCAGCAAGTAGATCATTAATTAATTACGTATCGACGCTTTAAGAATAGATCTATGAAATTAGATTGTAGTGTGCTTAACGTCAAGGTTCAGAAGCACATGCGTTAACCAGTTACCAGTAAATTATTGTCATGACAACTCGCCGTCGAGACAGCTATAGGCCTAACTCGTGATAGTCTGATCTTAATTCATCTTACAATTTTGTGGGTTTAACGTCAAGGTCAGAAGCACAATGGCCTTCCCTTTATGACATCGGCCGTATCGGTGAACACGAAGAGGTGAATAGTCGAGATTCTATTCTTTTGTAATCTCTACCGAGAATTGATCCAAGGGCCTCAGGAACAGCCTTTAGAACTTAACGCCTTTACATGGAGCGTTTACTTACTGTGCCACTCAGCAACTGATCTGAGTTCATATCTTCTAACATTGATATCTCTTGTTTATTGATGTTTTTATTTACTTAAAACAAATTTTATTTAACTAAGATGCTGAAGAAAAAGGTGTTAGAATGACATTTTATTGTAATTACAAGATGATTGATTATGCTAGACGGCTTTAGCTACGATTTACTTCATAAGCCTCAAAGTGACTACTTCATAGGCTTCGAGGCTAATTATGACGCTAGTTTCCATACTGCAATGGACTCTATCAGAGATGGCCCGGCTTTGACTAGAACTTATGACTTCCTGCCTGTAAGTCAAGCACGTAACAACTCGTCCACCGTCTATTAATGCGCAACAACATTAAGATTAACGCTGACTTACATTGCGTTACCATCCTCAACTATACAGATGCCTACTGATACACCGATCAACACCGAAGCATCAATTGACCTGCAGCTGGTGTCAAGTAGCTACGTTGATTCATTATTTGTTTATTTTTTATTCATAGAGCCAACTTTTTAAACTATCTTGTTAACAAAAATAGAAAACACTTTGATATATCTACACTCATTCATTGATTCACTAACTAATTCATTCATTCATTCATTCATTCATTCATTCATTCATTCATTCATTCATTCATTCATTAATTCGTCAGTCAGCTAGACAGTGCTCAATTATGCTCTTTCTGACGGCCGTTTTATTTGTGTTCTGTTTCGTTGCATGCGCTATGTGTATATTATGATTCAGTTACAAATAAATGATCATGGTTCTCTCCAATTCATTCATTCATTCATTAAGTTATTTAAAAAATTCATTTGTAGTATAAATATTTCTAAACGCTTTCGTTCATTCATCTTCCTCGGCCCAAGGCTGTAATTTTTGAAGAGCAGAGAGAGAGGCATTGTTCATACAGAGAGGGTCAGGTGTGTTGTAGATATTCTTACTCGCCTCACTCTGTAGAGAGAGCATGAATCTGTTAGCTGCTTGTCTCTCTGCCTCTCTCTCTTCAGCCGTCTGTCTCCTATCAATCAATCAATCAATCAATCAATCAATCGCTCTGTAGAGACAGCATGAACCTGTTAGCTGTCTACCTCTTTGCCTCTCTCTCTTCAGCTGTCTATCACATATCAATCAATCAATCAATCAATTAATCAATCAATCGCTCTGTAGAGAAAGCATGAACCTGTTAGGAGCTTGCCTCTTCGCCTCATCAACCATTTATAATTCATTCATCAACCATTCATCAACCATTCATCAACCATTCATCAACCATTCATTAATCATTCATCAACCATTCATCAACCATTCATCAACCATTCATCAACCATTCATCAACTATTCATTAACCATTCATCAACCATTCATCAACCATTCATCAACCATTCATAAACCATTCATTAACCATTCATCAACCATTCATCAACCATTCATCAACCATTCATTAACCATTCATCAACCATTCATTAACCATTCATCAACCATTCATTAATCATTCATCAACCATTCATTAACCATTCATCAACCATTCTCAACCATTCATCAATCATTCATCAACCATTCATCAACCATTCATCAGTCGCGTTGTAGAATGATTGCCTCACTGATATTTGTTGTTACGCTATAATGCATCGATTAAATTCAAGTCTTAACAGCACTCAACTAGAAATAAATCAATCAATCAATCAACCTACATCAAGTTCATCGATTTATAGCACTCAATGAGAAATCAATCAATCAACCTACCTCCACTTCGTACGTCTATTTTGGAACCAGGTCTTGACTTGAGCATCGGTCATCTTCAAGCCCTTGGCCAGGGCTGACCTCTCGGCTGACGCCAGGTATTTCTGGCGGTGGAAGCGCTTCTCTAGTTCGATTATCTGCAGCCTGGAAAACGACGTCCTCGGCTTCTTGCGCTTGGGCGGGGTTCTGTTCTGATATGGGTGACCTATCCGGCGTGTTACTGCATAGAAACAAATTACTTACTCAAAAAGTGGTCAGGATGATATTTAGCCCCTTTATCAACATTGGACCATAAAAGGTAATAATTACAATGTTTTGTTTAATTCCGAGAACCTAAGTTGACTTTTCCATTTCGTTTGATTAATAAGCATTAATGTGTAACCTCTATCCACTGTTCTGTCTACTTGAAAGACAAATTAAAAATATAAAGTAGACTGCAAAGAATGACTCAACAATCAGCATCACTAAAAATATATTAGTTATTTCCATTATCAAATCGTTAAACTGAATTGTACTCTATCCATTTACCGGTCCTGTGGATATGCTGTAGAGATTATACCACCCTCGCCTTGTCCTGGAATCAAGGATTCCACGAGATTCATTTATAAATGGGTCGATCATCTACAATAACTTGACGTTACCTTACCATACAATCTATACTCTTTTTGACTCGCGCATACCTTCGTAAGATGCCATGAAAGGTAAGATATAAGTATTGTTCTGAGGTGGTTTCCTGTTGCCTTCCTCTGTATCTGCGGTTGCATAACAGAGCCATCAATTGTAAAGAGTTTACAGTATATTTAATTTCATTTTCAGCTAAAATTATTAGCTAATCGATTAGCTAATAATTCCAATCATTAGACCAGAAAATAGGATTATGACACGGCGCGATAATGAAAATTTCTGTAATTTTAACTTCGGCCGACAGCATTAAACTAGATCGGTTAACTTTCTCGGGAAATATTTATTAAGCCAATCTTTGGAACTGATTCAATAAGCCAATTCTCAGCAAAATACAGTTGCTAATATTGTTTCAAAGAGCTTTAGAAACGATTTACTTTCGCATTTAAGTTTACTGAATGTGCATGCAGTGTAGACATAAATTTTATACTAACCAATGAGTCTATCCTTTCTTTCATGCATCCAAGGGAACATCATATTAGATATTGCAGCTGCTGAAGAAGCCCCGCCTCCTAGCCCTGCAGCAGCCACAGCTGCTGAAACTGCAGCCCCAGCTGTCACACAGCTAGACTCGCTGCTGCCGCCTAGCGGCCTGTGCGCGGGAACTTTTATAACTCCCTGGTCCAATCCCGAGGCGCCTGGGAGAGATTGGTGCAGCCCTACGGGGAGCCTAAAGGGCATGCCTGCAGCGGCGGCGCGTAGAGCTAGGCCTGAGTAGGCCATTGCCGCTGCGGCCGTGAGATAACCTAGTTCGTTGTGTGAAGCGGACGATAGAATAGAGGGCGACAGAGACGTGGGTGTAGATGACGTAAACAAAGATTGACTTGGCGTTAGGTGCAGCAGTGGTGACGTATACGCTGAAAACGATGACGTAGCGGTCGACGTATGAAGTGACGTCACTGGTACGGTATTTGAGCTGGGAAGTACTGATAGCGGATATGATTTTGACTGATGATGAACTGAACTGGTGGAGTCGTTCGGACTTGGTGAGTTAGAACTGGACGAGTCATTGATTATTTTAGATGAGTCTTCAAATTCACATTCGCTAATATCACTATCGTTATCTTCTTGATTACTAATATCATCGTCTTTATCGCCAAGATGTCTGCTTTGTTTTCGCGATAACGAATAATTTGCAGCTTCCACCTCTAAGGAGAGAATCTGAGAGATACCAAAAGAAAGTCTTGTCCTTTTTGTGGTTGGATCTTGTCCGAAAGATGCTGATGTCTTTGGCGCAAATTCACTAGTCCCTGATGATCTATATCCAACCTTATCAACGCGTAAGTGTATATTATCATTATCATCCTTTTCGTGATCATCATTGTTGTTATCATACTCATCATCACTTTCTTCATCAACATCATCAACCCGTAATTCCGCAGACTCGTCAGTGGTGACAGAAGAAACTGACGGCGAACGAGGCGGTAGTAAATCCATGTTCTTCGTCGATATGCTGGAAATTGATTTGTCCCTACAGATGGGTTCCATAATGCGTTCGTCTGATGACGGATATATTTGAAAGTATCCAATTTCGTGTAATGTTGAATGTATTTATAATCCTTCAAAGTTACAACTTACGGATTGGCCAAGCTATTGATAAATTGTAAATTAAGTGCTTGCAGAAATAACATTTAGTAAAATTATATTCTATTAGACAATGCTTCATTAAAAATTTTAAATTTATCTTACATGATATTTACGTAGTTTATAAAAACAACAATTATAAACGTAAGATTTTATTTTAGTGCTAACGTTCTTAACAATTTAATACTCGTCTTCCGATAGATTTCCCCACTATCATTAGAATCCTCTCATCATCTTCATCAACCATCTAATATAAACAGTGTTCCCATCATTCTATTAGGATACATTCTAAGCCACACCCATCAGATCCAGTGCTATCTTTGTCCTAGCCGTCAATCTATTCCACTTCCGCCGCATCCACCAATCCCAACTTCTTACCTCCCCCACCTTTTCCCAAGACCACCTGCTGTTTAAAAGTCGCCGTTCTAGTATCGTTACTTAAATGAGGAATCCTCGGTCCAGACACTCCGGTGAGATGTTTTGACTTTGATTGGTAAATAAGCCTCAATGGACATGTTGTGCCGGACATCCGGTGGTGTATTATTTTCTCTCTCTTTCTCTCTCTCTCTCCTTCTCTCTTTCTCTCTTTCTTTCTTTGTTTCCCTCTCTTTCTCTCTCTCAATCCTCTTTCTTTCTTTCATTCTTTCTTTCTGTCCTTCTTTCCTTCTTGCTTTCTGCTTTTTCTCTGTCTTTCTCTGTCTTTCTCTTTTTCTCTCTCTCTCTTTCTTTCTCTCACTATCTTTTCTTTCTTTTTCACGTTCCTGCAGTCTCGGTCTATGGCTCTGTCTCTCTTTTAGTTGAAAGCAGCTAGTGCATTAATATAAAATTTTATATATTTATATTTGGGGGCCCCTCCCCCTAACCCCCTAGAGAAGGGGCGTCCCCTCCCCCTAGAGCAACGACTCATGATCACATATTTCCCCCTCGCCGTACTCATGATGAGATATTTGACCACTGACCTCTTTTCTCGAACTCCATACCTTTTCACTCCACCCCCCCCCTATTTTGCTAACGATGCAAATTGCGTCGTTGTTACCAATTTGTGGACGTACCTGCCTGGAAATTTTTTTACTGGAGTAATGAAGTGCCTGGGTTAGTGGTTCTTGACTATATCCAACTGAGAAACTTCGATGGGCAATTCCTGCTAAATTGAAAACACTAACAATTTTGTGCACTTTCAGTATCCAATATCTATAGACGTTTGTATTTGAATGATAGAATCAGTTTATTGGGCGTTTTCCATATCAAATGTTACAGGATCAAAAGATTTCTCAAGTCCAATCACCCCGGACGTTTGAAAACAAGACCGGATAATCAAAGAGCAATCATCGTTGGTTGCACGATGTGCCTCCTAATTGCTCTCTTCTCATTGGTCGCAACCCTAATAGGCTCTCGACCAATCAAAGCTCTCCCGCTTTTAGGTGACAGTGAACACTTTTCATCATCCGTCATAAAAGCTTTCCATTTAGGCGACGTTACTGGAAATAGACGATGACGAGCAATTAGCTAATAGAACGCCCAATCATGATGATGATATTGTTGATGATGATGATGTCAGAAATAACATCAACCGATTAGCGAACAAGGTGCTTGAAACGGCTTCCATCAAGTTAAACGTTACATCAAGTAACGATTAAAATACCTTTATTTATAGAAATTGCATGTTATTTTACTATATAATTTCTGAAATTTTTACTTTATTTTGTTTCCGAGGTTTTTAATCCCATGGTAGATGTTATAATTTTTTAATCATATTGTTACACACATGATATCCGCGTGCGTTCACAGAGATTCTTTTCTTAGTTGCAGTTTTTATTGTTTTCGTTATTTCCACTTTCATCTCCATGGTTATAAGTAATGGTAGCCTTTGAGCGCGTATTGAAGGCACACCAGCGCGGATTTTAGAATAACCTTCCAACACCCGGGGTATTTTAAATCAAAGCTAATACTCAGTTTTTCAATGTTCATGGCATTGGCCACCCATCCATGTACTAACCGGGCCATGAACATCGCTGAGTTCTTGCATGCTCAATAGTGCTCGATGTTGTCATTATGACTGTAGGATCTAATTATTGTTATGTTATTGTTACATGTGCAGTTACTGAAAAATCCAAGAAAAATCAAATTGAGCAAAGATGGGGAAGAAAGGAAAAGGAGATTTAATTTTAGCCTACAAAAATTATCAACGATAAGTAAAGTATTTGCTCGCTACCTTCCTGGAAGGCAACGAGAAATCATCTCACATGCCATTATTCTCAAGCTATGTATTACATTAACGAGTGCCTAAGACTAGTGATTCCCTTCTCATAGCCATTCATAAAGGGATCTGTGTTGAGCTGGTTGATCTGTGTTGAACTGGTTGATCTGTGTTGAACTGGTTGATCTGTGTTGAACTGGTTGATCTGTGTTGAACTGGTTGATCTGTGTTGAGCTGGTTGATCTGTGGAGTGCTCGTATGGAGTGTTGCAGCAGACTGCGAATTAGAATATGTACCTTGAAACTGCTGCTTGATAGAACCTTAAAGAGAGAGAGAGAGAGAGAGAAAGAGAGAGAGAGAGAGAAGGATACAGCGAGAAAGAAAGAGGGAAAGGGAGAAATAAGGAGAAGGAGTGAGTGAGATAGACAAATTATTACTCAATGGCCAGTAAGAAATTACTGCTTTCGCTGCGGTTTGAAAATCATTGTTATATGCTTGAAATAATACCTGTGATGGTGTGATGTGTGATGATGTGATGTGTGATGATGTGATGTGTGATGGTGTGATGTGTGATTATGTGATGTAATAGCTCGATTATGGCAAGCGAGAAACCTTGAAGAAAACAGTGTGCTGTTATTCACTAAATTTAATCTAAATTTAATGCAAACACGTTGCAGTATTAAATTTATAAGAAAATTTCTTATATATATAAGAAATATATAGAAATATATATAAATATATAGAAATATATATAAATATATAGAAATATATATAAATATATAGAAATATATAGAAAATATAAGGCATATCTTAAGACATCATAGCCCATCACACGTGTAAAGTGGCCAATAACTCAAGTCTAATGATTCTAACATGACCACGGGGATTTCCCTATGATGTTCAGTATGTCGGCCAGGCCGGGACTCGAACCCCGAGGCTGTAGCTCTGGTCTCTTACATCATAGGCAATTGACCATCTGTTCTATACTGCATGCGGTTATTGAAAGCTAATTATCATTTGAGAGACTTATGCCAAATATTACGAAAGGGAAGATATCCTCGCCGATAACAATCTCTAGGATTTGACTTTATACGCGAGATAACTCCAAATCTGCTTTTTGCATTTTATGAAGCTTTTCTAGTCTCAACTTTATCTTGTATCTGTAACGTCATATTTCCAAGAATTCTAAACATTTGCGGGATAGTATCTTGGATACTCAAAATACAGAGTCAGTAAAGAAGGCAAGGGTAAATGACCTCTTAAGCCATACTCTATATTTTAAGAAAATTTTGCGTTAATATGAATAGCATAAGAAATAAAAATAAAATAACGTGAATTAGATAAACGCATTGTGATGTGAATTTAAGATAACCCCACAGCTATGTAGAAATACAGGCAGACATACATATACACGGGCAGACAGACATATAGGGCCCTACACGGATAGACAGACATATACACGGGCAGACACATACACAGGCAGACAGACATATACACGGGCAGACAGACACATACACGGGCAGACAGACATATACACGGGTAGACAGACACATAAACGGGTAGACAGACATATACACGGGCAGACAGACACATACACGAGTAGACAGACACATACACAGGCAGACAGACATATACACGGGCAGACAGACATATACACGGGCAGACAGAGACACAGGCAGACAGATGCACAGGCAGACGGACACATACACGGGTAGACAAACATATACACGGGCAGACAGACATGTAGACTGATAGAGAGACATCTATACACTGACAGAGAGATATATACACATGGCTGACAGACAGACACATAAACAGATAGACATATACATGCACAATGACAAGCAGACATACACACAGACCTACGTATACAGTGATAGATAGACAAACATACACACTGACTGACAGACAATGCACTGACAGAAACACATATACTGACAGACACCCATACACTCTGAGTGACAGACAGACAGACAGGCAGACAGACATCTACAAGAGCAGACCGACAAAAATACAGACATACAGACAGACAAAGACAGACAGTGAAGAATTGTTTCAGTTAGAGTATCGTAAGAGCATTTAAGTCTCACACGTTGGATTGTTAGAGGTTGAATTATTTACCACATTGCTCGTTGTCTTTATTTCTTCTTCACCCGTCCAATCATCCACCACTGCGCTCAGCTTCTCTCCTCATCCTCCAATCATTCGTAACCGGGCGGCGATCATCCCCCAAAACACATTCCAGTAGTTTTTAGAACATTGTATCCGTCCCACTGCTCCACCCAAAGAATATATATCGTTATATAATGTTTTATAGACCTTTTATAAAATGTATTTAGGCCTATTTTGAAAATCACAATATATATTTTTTCATTCGTTGGAGGGCGCCACCGTACAAAATGATAATCTTTATTGTTTTGCGGAAGGTAACAGGAAAGTAATATAAAAACAAATAAATAACGTAATTAAAATCAAGACATCAATTCATTGGCACATTAATTTGATGACATACTAATTCATCGGCCCATAAATTCATTATCATATTAATTCATTGGCACATAAATTCATTATCACATAAATTCATTGGCACATAAATTCATTGGCACATAAATTCATTGGCACATAAATTCATTATCACATAAATTCATTGGCACATAAATTCATTATCACATAAATTCATTGGCACATAAATTCATTAACACATAAATTCATTGGCACATAAATTCATTATCACATAAATTCATTGGCACATAAATTCATTATCACATAAATTCATTGGCACATAAATTCATTGGCACATAAATTCATTGGCACATAAATTCATTATCACATAAATTCATTATCACATAAATTCATTGGCACATAAATTCATTGGCACATAAATTCACTGGCACATAAATTCATTGGCACATAAATTCATTGACTCATCAATCTATTAGCACATCAATTTATTAACACACCAATCAATTGACAATAATTGACTCAGAAAAATTTAATCCTAAATCCCCCCCACATTCTACAACCCCTCTAAGCGCCACACGGACTCTATTATAACAGCGGCACTTTAGGGATGACCCTCTCATATCAATTTCATTTCTGCCGCCGGCCACTGCACGGAGTGGGGGTGGGTGGGGCAAGATAAAACAATTGCGCCCAGCAAATAAATATCCAACAGTGGTGTCGACATTACATTTAGACGTGCCAGCAATTTATTCATAATTCACGCCACCAGAGGGCCTGAATTATCGACACCTATTCTGTTCTGACGAAGCCGCTACAACGTTGGCCGCAGTCGCGTTAATGGTGCTCGTTCATCTGTCGTATCCGAGGCATAAAAACTTTATTCTTGTGCAGATTGTAGCATTTCTGTAGTCTAAATCTTGTTATTTATTGTTGCAGATAAAAAAAGCTGGTAAAGCTAAGGTTAACGTCAGTTTCCAAACTCGAAAGCGATGTCAGTGACGGGCGAGCCTAAGATTAGAACCCGCACCTGCAGACAGCAGCATTTCTACTGTGCTGCTTTTAGAGTGATGCTTTGGCACCAGTTTGTGTAGAGTCTTCAAAAGACGTCCCTGACATTGCCGTATGACGAGAAACCGGACCCTAAATTCTTATTGATTGTTTGATTTTCTATGGTCTAAATTTTGTTATTTATTTTCTTTGCTAAATACTAGTTTTAGTCTGAATGTATCTTAATCGAAATGTTTTATATGAATAGTTAGTAAATCTTGCATTTAAAAGTTAAAAATTTGCGTTAAGATAACTGGTTTTAAAAAGTTTCAAATGTAAAATCAGATTGACTATAGTACATCAATTATATACTGTTTTTGATAATGTATTTATTTCTTTCTAAATTATTAAAGTAAATAAATTCCATTCGTAATTTAATTTAATAAAAGCATATTTATTGAATTAATTTCTAGAAGTTAATAATAACATATGATATGAATAAAAGAATTTTTTTTAAATTATTTGCTTCCAATCGATATAATTTTTTTGTCATGGCTACTTATTTACTAGAACATGACTAGTTAATCATAAAACATTTACTGATGTAACTCAAGCACCCATATTCTGATGTAACCTCCTCACTTACATCATTTACAGACGGGAAAATAGAGCATTTATAGGAGGCGGTTATTTTAAACTACGGTGTTTTAGTTTCACTTATAAAACACTGGAGAATGAATAGGCCCCTACAATTGCAAGGTTACGAAGTAATTAGAAGAATCCCGTCTAGTTATGAAGAAATTAAATATGTATTTAGCTGTGATTTTTAATTGCTTTTTATGTATTTTTGTTTCTTTTTGTTTTTCAGCGTTAAAGTTTGTGTACAAACATTTAATAGTGGCCACACACGATCAGTTTTGCCATCAAACTCATCTGTTCAGATATCTGTTCAGATATCTGAACAGATAAATTTAAATAAAGTAGCTTGCGCCTACAGGTTATAAATTGAGTTTAAGATTAGGCTAACTATAATTTCGATTTAATACAACAATTACCAATTGCTGTATAAATTACAGTTATTAATTATTTTAAAACGAATAAACAATTGAGAAACATTTGCACTAAAAAAGCTCATATCTATATCACCGTCACGGGTTCTAAACTTCGACACCTCTTGAATCATC
The DNA here is from genome assembly GCA_905160935.1 of Enchytraeus crypticus. NCBI lineage: Eukaryota > Metazoa > Annelida > Clitellata > Enchytraeida > Enchytraeidae > Enchytraeus > Enchytraeus crypticus. Next base: position 344,893 of record CAJHZI010000263.1, on the reverse strand, counting down.
AACCATCATGCTAACATCAGTCTCGATATTGTCGCGGACGACAGTATTGTATTGTTGTTGTTATCCTGGCGAAAGTTCTGGAGAGAGTTGGCACAGATAGACTGTTGATAAATGTATTAAGAAATAGGAAGAAGAGTTGGATAGGACACATTCTAAGGGGGAAGGTCTATTAAAAGAGGTCATAGAAGGTAGAATGGAAGGAAAAAGAGTCAGGGGCAGGCCGAGATTAGGTATGTTAGATGATTTAAAGACCCACTCATATGTGGAAATGAAGAGGAAGGCGGAAGACAGAGAAGAGTGGAGGCGTTATATACCATGGACCAGCCAGTAGGCAGTGCACTAAGAGAGAGATCCTGGCGGAAATGGCTCTGCCAACCACACAGCTCTCCCAATAGCTAGCATGGCTGAAATATATGAGTAAGATAGGGTTAGTCATAAAAGGAAATTAGTTTTAATTGAATTAGTTATAAGAATTTATTTATTAAAGGAAAGTGGGAGCGTTGCATTCCATGGACCTGCCAGCAGGCAGTGAACTAAGAGAGAAGATAGGGTTAGTGAGCGGTAAGATCAAATGTTGTCACCGGTGTGTCCACACCACACAGTTGACCTCTAGGCGCGTCCAGTGGAGTCAAGAAGCCGATCGCCCTAGCCATTCAGCGAACATTCGTCTCCATTTGTGCCGTCAGTGTTTACCTATTACTGCTGCAAACAACCGTCGCACTCGCTAGGGGCGCCACCTAACTCGTCGTCTCTTCACCAGATGGCGTGTAGCCGAGCGATAAATATTCATTTTCTTTGAGACAAGATGAAAGAGTGTCGAGCAAGTCGTCGAAATGCGATTCGAGTGCAGCTCATTTCGACTACGATATGATCGGCTGTTGACGAAACGTCAGTCTAAATTGAAACGTTGCGTGTTGAGGACGTCCTATCTGCAAAACGAAGGAGGCAGTTTAAATAAAATTGATTTATTTGGAAGTGATGCCTCGAAACCATAAAGTTAATGGATTCCCCGGCAGCTGCGAGTATGGAAGAGTCGTAGGGAAGATTTCTAGTGGAAATAATATGAGAAGAAGTATTATAAAAATCTCTGCATATTTGCTATCGGCTTCATAAAGAGCTTGATGTCGTCATGAAGTTTTAAATGACAGATCCTGAGGTGAATTGAACTCTCGTGGGTTCGAATCCCAGCCGCGCTGATCTGAGAGTAAAATCTCGGACATTCGCTGGACTGGCTATACGGAAAATGGACAAAATTGCGTAACGGATTAAACATGTGGTATTAAAAGTGATAGATATCAACGTAGTTGATTATTCACTATAATGTGTGCTATTATTATCTAGGGGCCGGAGCTTTAAATCTTATTATTTCTTAGAAATCTGTAAAATCGACCATCCGTTAACTGGATTAATTTAGAAAGTGGCGATCACTGCCAAAAGAGAAAATATAAAACCATTTTAGAAATATTATTTCATTCACTCATTCATTCATTCAGTCAGTAAATCAACCAATCAATCAATCAATCAATCAATAAGAAGTTAACGTTTAACGTCGTATTTCTTCCATAACTAGTCATGGTTGTGCTAAGAAGCTATTTAACACAGAACATATAAGCAAATTGAGCTTGTTAAGATGACGAGTTCAGTAAAGTACGACATATTGCCACTGTAAATGTGGTGTTTTATCAGACTCAAATTTATAATACATAGTAGTAGAATGATAATCTATGTTGAGTTTTGCAGTAAAAGCTGGTAAAGCTAAGGTTAACGTCAGTTTCTTCACTCGAAAGCAATGTCAACGACGGGCGAGCCCAGTGGCAGTTTCTTCACTCATGGCGCTGAAAATTGGTGAAAACACTTTTACAGAATTGTTACCCCTACGCTATTTAGAATGTCTAAATAGCGTAGGGGTAACGTTATGAAGTTTTAAATGACAAATCCTAAGGTGATTTGAATCCTCGTGGGTTCGAATCCCGGTCGCGCTGATCTGAGAGTAAAATCTCGGACATTCACTGGATTGGTTATACGGATACTGGTCTAAATTGCCTAACGGATTAAACATGTGGTTTTAAAAGTGATAGATATCAACATAGTTGATTATTCACTATAATGCGTGTTTTTACTTTAGAAGGACCGAGTGATTCTAGATATGGGAGGTGGGGGTAATGGTAGGGGTAGTAGTAAGGGTAGGGGTAAGAGTACGGGTAAGGGTGAGGGGGGGGGGGTAAGAATAGGGGTGTATTAGAATAGACAAAACTCACGCTTGGTTTAACGTTGCTACCCGAGAGATGATACAGTAGATCTTCTAATATCTCTCTACTTAACCTGAGAGTCATTAGAGGTGGCAACAACAGAGTCAATAAAGTGTCAGAGAAGTGTCAATAGATTGGTCAATAAAGTGTCAGGGAAGTGTCAACAGCTGAGTCAATAAAGAGTCAGACAGAGAAGTTTCAACAGCTGAGTCAATAGAGTAATAGAGAGTGTGCAATAGAGTCGGTAAAGTCAATAGAGATAGAGAGAACAGAAGAGTCACTAGAGTCAATAGAGACTACAGAGGTGTCAATAGTAGAGTCAATATAGTCAATAGAGACTACTGAGGTGTCAATAGTAGAGTCAATATATTCAATAGAGACTACAGAGGAGTCAATGGTAGAGTCAATATAGTCAATAGAGACTACAGAGGTGTCAAAAAGAGAGTAAATGTAGTCAATAGATAGAGACTAGAGATAGAGAGAGAGAGAGAGAGAGAGAGAGAGAGAGAGAGAGAGAGAGAGAGAGAGAGAGAGAAGCTGGCAGGGATAGTTTTGAGTATTTGACTGCCGAGCGATTGTTAGATTACCATCATGGGACCAGTAAACCACGCAACGCAATATTACCAACCGCTTAGCACCCTAGCTAAGTGCTGCCTAGATAAGTGCTGCCTTGTTAAGTGCTGCCTCTTAAATGCTGCCTCACTAAACGCTGCCTATCTTAACGTTGTCTCGTAAAATGTTGAATCATTAAATGCTGCCTCGTTAAGTGCTGCCTCACTGAATGCTGCCTCGCGAAACGCTGCCTCACTAAATGCTGCCTCGTGAAATGCTGCCTTATTGTCTTCATCCGTGCTAAATGCTGTCTAGTTCAATGTTGCCCAGCCTTAGTCGATAATTATCATAATACACTAACAAGCACGGGACCGGTATCGTGGATAAAGGTTAATACACTAACAAGCACGGGACCGGTATAGTGGATAAAGGTTAATACACTACATTCTTGCGATTTAGATGTAACGATAAGACAGGATTTAAGATTCTGCAGAAAATTTTATTGAATGAAATGACAACAGCAACAACAGTATAAACAACAATATAAACAACATGCAAACTCGCTCTATTTCAAGATAGTTGCCTAGTGGCATCCACATTTCTCTATTTCCCTTTCTTTCCTTACTTGTCTAAAACTAATGGCTGGAGCCAGTGGCGATGTCGGTAAGATACTCGCCCGCGGATCAGTATGTGCGGGATTCAAATCCTGGGCTCGCCCGTTACTGACATCGCTTACAAGTAAGAAACTGACGTTAAACTTAGCCTTACCAGCTTTTTTAATCCGTTATTAAATTATCTACATTTCCAGTCAACGTCTTATCTTGCCCTTTAATAAATTAACATTAGTTTACATATTTCTTCTTTCTCCAGCTTCTCTTCATTAAATATTTTTACAAATTTACTAACTGTTTATCACCTTCATTCGCCAATACTCAGAGAGTATATTTGTTGATTGATATGCCTGCTTCTATACAACATGGTTAGCATACTGGATCATGATTTTGTTCAGTAATTCCAAACAATGATTCCTACTGGAAAGGAAAGCAAGCACATTTAACATGCCACAATAAGCAAGTTTTCTACTGCAATAACTATATCTAAGAAAATAATATAGAATTTCTAGAATATCAATTCGTAAGTTTAAAAAAAATTGATCTAAATTAGAATATAAGCAACAAACTAAAATCAACAGTATTAAATTGCCAATTACTTGATGTTTGGAACACAAATCATAAAATTCAAAATTCGATGAAATAAAAGTACATAATCGTAGGGCCTAATTGTGAACTTGTACATGAATCAAAGAGCAGTAATCAAAATCCAACAAGAATATTCAGAAGAAGGTGAAATAGGACGTGGAGTAAGACAAGGTTGTAGCATTTCCGCAGACGCAATGATGGAGGAAGCCATGGAAGACTTGGAAGAAGGAATAAAAGTAGGAGGGAATTTATTACAAGATGTACGATTTGCAGATGACCAAGGAATGGTAGCGGGCAGCGAGATTGGATTGCAGAAGATAATGGATAGGCTGAATGATACGGCCCTAAGATATGGCATGAAGATTAATATAAAAAAGACCAAGGTTATGAGAGTGTCCAATAATAAAGGTGAAGTTAATATCACAATAAATGGTACGAAATTGGAACAGGTAAGGAGTTTCAAATATTTGGGTCATACTATAACCGATGATGGGAAATGTGAGACGGAAATATGCAGTAGGATTGCACAAGCAAAAGCGGCCTTTGGTAGTAGAAAAGAACTATTAACAAAAAGTCTAAAGAAAGACACAAAGATAAAGATAGTGAAAACTTTGGTTTGGACCACGCTATTGTATGGATGTGAAACATGGACCTTAAGGAAGGAAGATATTAGGAAACTGGAGGCATTGGAAATGTGGACTTGGAGAAGAATGGAGAGGATTAGGATTTTGGACTCAAAAGGTTACAAATGAGGAAGTCCTGGAGAGAGGTGGCACAGATAGACAGTTGATAAATGTATTAAGAAATAGGAAGAAGAGATGGATAGGACACATTCTAAGGGGGGAAGATCTATTAAAAGAGGTCATAGAACGTAGAATGGAAGGAAAAAGAGGCAGGGGCAGGCCGAGATTAGGTATGTTAGATGATTTAAAGACCCACTCATATGTGGAAATGAAGAGGAAGGCGGAAGACAGAGAAGAGTGGAGGCGTTATGTACCATGGACCTGCCAGTAGGCGGTGCACTAAGAGAGAATCGTAGGGCAACTAAAAAGATGAATTCATATAAAAACAACTGCTACATATCAGCTTATCAAACACAATGCTAAGATAAGCGGCAAATAAACATATCAGTTACAAAATCTACAATAATACAAGATCTAAAATAATGCATCAAAGTTTTGTCATCAAGGATAAAGACTACTCTATCTTACATATAAGTCCATTTAGCGCTAGTCTCTCTGAGACGAGGAAACGGACGTTGACATTCTTCGTTTTCTATCGAGAGTCTAGGTCAAGGTAGGGGTCAAGGTAAAGGTCAAGGCAAAGGTCAAGGTAGGGGTCAAGGTCAAGCTACACTTAAAGAAAACTGCAGACAGAAATGAATATAGAAATAACAATATAGCAATATAAAATACCATAAATAATATACACATCACGGCTTTTTATAGACAAATGAAATTCTAGTTCCTAATGAAATACACCGCTTAGTAGCGACAGTGAATACGAATCTATGCAGTGAACCAGTTTTCACAAAGAGCACTGAAAGCAATGATCGAAAACTGCTGAAGAAAGTTTGATACGCAGACGAGAGATGTAATAACAATGGATCTTAACAATTATAATATAACTGATAAATAAATGCCAGCAGATCTTAGAATTTTTTCTACATTTCTAATTATAAGTGAAATAAATCTAAACTAGTAGAAACACGGCACAGCCCAATACAACTCATTCTACTGAAGATATACATGTATATTGCTGGATGCATAAATATGCTTCATACAGAACCAATGATCACATGCAGGATGTCATAACGTCGATACTTAGCATTGTACTAATTGGATGAGTTGTTAGACGTCCCTGACATCATCCTTGTATGAGGAAACGAACATTAAACCTTTATTATTATTATTATTATTACTTTTTTTTTTTTTTTTTTTTTTTTTTTTAATATACCCCGGTGTAAAGAACCTGGGGTTTGATAAAAACGATTCGAGCAATACGTGCTGAATCGCCGCCCGGCTACTCGAGGTCATCAATCGGCTTATTATTACTATTATTATTATTTTTATTAGAATGCTTGCTAGAGCAGACGAGGGGGATGTGAATCGAACACCTGCTGAATCGTTTCTTAACAACATAACAGCAATTAAGAGTGCTACAGTCATCAATGACAACATCGAGCACTATTAAGACAAAATCAAGCCGGGGAGCAAAAAGAAGGTCCAAAAAAGGTGCAAATTCCAAAATCCAGAAAATCAGTCCAAAGTAATAATAATAATAATTATTATTATTATTATAATAAAGGTTTAACGACCGTTTCCTCATCCAAGGATGATGTCAGGGACGTCCCCACAGCACACATCACAACAGATCAATTCAACCATACCAATCTGCAAAAGAAATGTGCAGAGGAGAAGTAAGGTCCTAAACGAAAGCCAGTCCGATTATCAAAAATGGTCAGGGTAGATCGATTAAGTACCCACGTCAAACAGAAACTGACGTTAAATACAACTTTTCGTTACTTATCGAGTTCTTCACAACTACCCAAACCATATAACTCTAAAAAACACACATTTTACAATTGTAGAGTAATAAAGTTTGATGAACTTTATTTTAAATCCTTGAATCAAAAATATTTGGCAACAGAAGACAAAAGCTACAACAAATCACACTTGAAAACTGTGGAAACACACACATTACATATCATCCGTGATAATACCGTTTTTAACAATCTATGTTCAAATTTTCCATATTTAGTCAAGTATCCATTTACCAGTCCCATATCAGCGAATTATCACATTAATACGAAGGAATGAGAATAGACCCACGGTTAAACAAAGTAGATGATAGAGACGACCACATTACAAGTGGCTTGTAGTCACGTGATCAGTCTTAACAACAAGTACGTCAGGCAATGAACACCAGTAACATTTACACTTTTTTTTGTTTTTTGTTCGTATAGTTACAAACATGACATACCGCATGTGCTACATAATTTCCTTTCTTGGTTTCTGTTTTTTTGTAGTTTTCGCTATTTACTTCATTCCTTTCCATGGTTATTGGTAATCGTTACCTTTTGTTGGCGCATCAATTGCAGCCGGATCGGATTTAAGAACAACCTTCCAATAACCTCGGGATTTTTTCTTTCAAAGCTGTTGACACTCGGTCTTCCAAGGTGGTCGCCCACAAAGTACTAATGGGCGCGATGGAGCTTAACTTCGTTCAACTGACGCGCAGCTTAACCGAGTGCGCTAAATCTCTCCCAATTTACTACTTATAGCTTACGAACACCTATAACATTCATACTGGCCAGGTATAGTGAGACTTTGCAGAAAAGTGTCTAATATACAAGTACAGTTTATACATCAATCAATCGCAGTTAAAATTCACACACAAAGATGTCTAATATACAAGAAGAGCATATACATCAATCAATCGCAGTTAAAATTCACACACAAAGGTGTCTAATATACAAGAAGAGCATATACATCAATCAATCGTAGTTAAAATTCACACACAAAGGTGTCTAATATAAAATTACAGTATATACATCAATTAACCGTAGTTAAAACTCACACACATCGATATTTATTTTAGCCTACAAGTCACTAGCAACTAAATGTGCAACAATATTTGCTATTTATCAAGTAGGGTTTTCATATTATATAAGGAGTGTAAACGGTTCAAATCCAGGGCTCGCCTGTCACAGCGTCACTGACATCGTTTTCGAGTGAGAAAACTGACGTTAACCTTTTATCTATAATGATCTATTAAAAACAACTATTAACCTGCAGACGAACAGATTCTACTGTAGAGTAGCGCTTATGGAGTCAGACTTTAGATCCTGACATAATGGGTTCAACTGAAGGTAGTGACACTTTGTTAATGTATTTTGACAATTTTTACAATTTTAATGTATTTTTTAAGTATTTACAATTTTTAATGTATTTCGAAGGTTTTTAAAATTTTTCTGAGTTCGATTTAATATAGCATTAGTTCTATATTAGACTTTTAGGCGTGATAGGCCTATATTGTAGATATAACCCCGAAAACCCGCTAGAGTCAATCGTTTTGTTACACATTTAGGGGACATCTAAACAACTACAACATTTTGCACATAATACTTGATAAAGAATGAATATCAGTAAAAAAGAGGTGTTTTAGAAAGCATCGTCGTTCTCTATGTCGTCACCAGATGGCGTAGACGGTAGAGCGAGATGTATTTTCTGCTGTATAGATGCTCTATCTAGCGGGCACTCGCTCACTGACTTACCACATCTCTCACACGTACACACGTGACCGCACGGTAGAAATAGAGTGACCGACTGTCAACCAATCAATCAATCAATCGAATCAATCAATCAATCAATTAATCAATCAATCAATCGAATCAATCAATTAATCAATCAATCAATTAATTAATCAATCAATTAATTAATCAATCAATCAATTAATCGAATTAATACTAATACTAAATATGCAGTCATACAGATGATCATTCAAACGGGGCAATCGATTTGTCAGTTAGTCATTCATTAAAGTAATGATGAAATCAAGCAATCAAATAATATATCAGTGAGTAAAGTCAGCACAAATCAGAGTAAAGCAGCAAAATCAAGAACATGTACCTTTAGATAGTAATTAATATATAATAATATAATTAATAGATTCTGAGGTGAATGGAACCCTCGTGGGTTCGAATCCCAGTCGCGCTGATCTGAGAATAAATTGCACAACTGTTTAAACATGCGGTATTAAAAGTGATGGACATCAACATAGTTGATCATTTCACTATAATGCGTGTTTACTTTTTCAAATTGTCTTCGAACAGATGGATTAATTGATCGATTGATTAATTGATTGATTGATTGATTGACTGATCGCATACCATATCATCCAAGCAGATGACACACTGTGTGTTGATGCCCCTAGCCGTCACTTCCGGCTCTTCTTGATTCAGACTCAACCCCTCGTCTCTACTGGGAGCACTGGATAGTCTTCTACGAGAGGGGGGCGCAGCGACCCCTCCCACTGCCTCCTCTATAGACTTCTGCACAGAATTTATAGTGCGAGATAAAACACCTTTTTTTACTCTCTAGATATCTCATATTATAATATTACAACAATAAAATCACTCAATTGTATACTGACGTTTGAATCTAACGGTAGGTTTCATACCAGTGACTTGACAGCAACTTTACAGTTACATTAATATTTGTGATGGTAGCTCGAATGTGTCGAGTCGTATTGAAGAGAAGCCTTGTGCTTCTGAACCTCGACGTTAAACACACTACAACCTACTGTAATTATTCAACAAAAGACAGATAAAACTTAACTTCCTAACTATAACTAAAAGTTCAATAACTAAAAGGAAGTTTAACAAAATTTAACTATTTTTAGAGTTAAAGTTAACTAATATTTAACTATTGTTTGTCGGAAGTTAACTCTTTGTATGGTTTTAAAAATATTTTTTAAAACCATTATTTAATCATGACACACAATCGCAATAATCTCCAAAGATTCTATTTACTAAAAAAATTAATGCTGAAAATGTCTTGCATGAATTTAAGCTTAATTAAGTGAAAGAGTATGAGATCCCGAGGCATGTCAGCTCAATGAAAGCTGGTAAAGCTAATGCTAACGTCAGTTTCCTGACTCGAAAGCGATGTCAGTGACGGACGAGCCCAGGATTTGAACCCGCACATAATGATCGGTGGTGGAGTATCTTACCACCATCGCCACTGGCTCCAGTCAGTGGCGATGAAAAGTTTCACTATTTAGAATCTGTCAAAACTTGTGATTCAATTAAAATCTTTAATTATGTTTTGAATATCTTCCTATTGGCGGGTAGTCATACAAGTAAATGTGCCCATTTTTTCAACCTATAGATTTAGTAAATTCTAGTTCTCTAGTCAGTCTGTTGTAATCATAAATATCAATTAACAAATCCAACAGCGTTGTTACAGAGGTGTAACAGGTTGTCACAAGTTGTTGTTGCTAAGATAAAAGAAACGCATAGAATGGTAAATCACTCGCCTGTTTTTCGTACTGTAGTTTTTTCTTAGCAGCTGTGTCCTCCTCTCTGTGTCTCTCAGTCTCTCTAAGTATCGCTCTACGTACGCTTGCTTGTTGTATTCCCATCTGCAAGTAAAGCAATAAAAAAAGCTAGTGTTAGCGTCAGTTTCCTCACTCGAAAGCGATGTCAGTGACGGGGCGAGCTCAGGATTTGAATCCCACACATACTGATCCGCGGTCGAATATCAAACCGACATGGCCACTGGCTCCAGCCAATGGCGATAATCTTTAGTACCAAATAACAACACACTCATGGTTTAACGCTCGTTTCTTCAATCTCGACAGATGTTGGAGACGTTGAGTACGACTTTAGCCGGTAGCTCGTTGATAACAAGTCTGACGGAGGATCAGGACGTGTGGGGTTCAAAACCAGAGCTCTACCTGCAGGTGACAGACTGCAGAGATAGGAAACTGACGTTAAACTTAACTTCTCGTTTAGAATGCGACTAACGACCGGTCACTAATGACTAATGACCAAAGACTAATGACTAGTGCATAGATGAAAAAAACGTTTTTTGTACGTTTTTTATTTTTTATAAAATAAAAAACGTAAAAAATGTAAACCGTTAACGTTAAATTTTCTTGTATTGATAATTATGAACAACTGACAGTGTGGCTGTATGTGACCTGAAAATATTTGTTTATATTTGTATGGAGTCTATGGATATGCTTTAGAACTTTAGATCAAGTCTAGTTGTAATAAAATTGTTTAGTGCTATGAAATGAAGGCATGGTAATATATATGCAAGCCTACGTGTACGCTACTAACGGTTTTTCAACGTTTTTTTAGGTTTTTTATTTTTTTGAAAAAAACGCGTTTTTTAACGCCTTTTATTTTTGGTAAGAACGTTTTTTTCATCTATGGACTAGTGATCAATGACTAATGATTAATGACTAATGACTAATGACTTACCCTAATTAGGTCGCTCTCACTCATCTGCATCAGGGTTTCTATGGAAACACGATCATGCGCAAACTTAGGCAGATGTTCTGCGGCTCCAGCAGCTTCCAGTATCCTCTCTACAGCAAACTCTAGCTGTCGCTCCTAATAAAAATAAAAATAATAATAATAATAATAATAATAACACACATTATAGTGACATGATAAACTACGCTGATATCTATCACTTTTAATACACATGTTTAAACCGTTGGGCAATTTATCAGATTTTTCGTGTAACCAGTCCAGTGAATGTCCGAGATTTTACTCTCAGATAAGCGCGGCTGGGATTAGAACCCACGAGGGTTGAAATCACCTCAGGATCTGCCACTTAAAACTTGATGACGTTATCTACATCTCTAACCATTGCGCTATTGAAACATTCACAATTCATGGACGCTCCTGCGTCCACGCAACATCACGCAAGGTTCCACGGTTACTCAATCCAACATCTTAAAATAATCTCAATCAGTATTAGCTTTTAATTCTAATTATTAGTAATATTATTAATACTAATATTTGTAACATACTCCGGCGCAAAAAGTCCGGGATTTGCTAAAAACTATTCGAACATTATGTGCTGAATCGCCGCCCGGCTACTCGAGGTCATCTAGCTATGTAATTACTGAAGCAGACTGCATAAAATCTTTATATTTTTATTATTATTGCTAGTATCATAATAATAACAATTAGTATTATTATTATTATCGTTATTCTTGGCATTATCATAATTATTACTACTATATATTATATTATTATTAAAAAATTATTAATCTTACTATTGTCATTGTCATCATAACTATTATTATTATTATTACGTTACATTTACTTTCATTTGATAATTCTTTTTTTCTCTACAGTGAGATAAACTAATAAGTCTTATCAATCATTAATACATAAAGAATAATCTAGAGATGTGGCAGAAATTCCTCGACGAGTGAGTTGTACGCTCTAAAATATCTTACACTTGTTATGTGGCTTATAGGATCAAAACACACTGACGCTTAAGATCTGAACACTAGATGATCACCTCATACAGCTACAGCTCTATTATTATCAAGCAATCCTATATCAAAACATAAAAATACCATTAAGAAATGACGCAGATCACCTGATAAGATATATAACGAGAGACAGAGCTAAGATAAAGAAAAATAACAAATTGATATGAGTAGAACATTGGTAAATTATTGATTTTTGATTTATTAATCCGGATAGAATCAATGAGACCTGATCAATGAGAGATTGAGGTTTGGAGTCGAGCAGTCGCTGATACTGCACCAACCAATACCCAGCCACTGATTTATTCCTCTCTTCCTCCATCTCAGCCTATCAATCAATCAATCAATCCATCAATCCATAAATGAATAAATCAATCAATCAATCGATCAAGAATCAATAAAATAACCAACAACCAAAATCAATCGACCAATCATTCAATCAAAAACCAACCAACCCACCAACCAACCAACCAACCAACCAATCAATCAACAGTATATATAGGTACATATATATATATATATAGTATATATATATGTAAATACATGTATATAAATATATATATATAAATATAATATATAATATATATCTATGATTCTATATATAATATATATATATATATATATATATATATATATATATTTATTTCGCACTGGAGCATACAATGCACCGTGATTTCGTATTATTGCTTGTATCTCTAACTACATGCACGTTCCTATTGTTTGTATAGTCTGTGCTGAGATGAACAAATAGCGATATGAAACAGATTGCACAGCGCAAAGTACAAAATCAAAACAACAAAAATGCACATAGGCTTCATATCTCTCTCTCTCTCTTAGTGCACTGCCCACTGGCAGGTCCATGGCACACATAGCTAATTCTACAGAATAGATACATAGGATACATAGCATAGAAAACAACATAAATGCACATAGGCTAGAAAACCGACAAAACAAAATGAAGTATAATCTGCGCACATCAAGCCATTATTCGTAGTCTAATATGACTAGTTTATGCTATAAAGACAGTTGTGAGATGTTTGGTGTGTGTGTATATTACAGACCATTCTGGCGTGCAACTCTTTCTCTCTCTTCATTTTCTCATCTAACAGCTGCATGAGAAGTTCAGTCAACATCATACGTCTCTCTGTCAACACGTTCTATACATACACACACATAGGCATACATATATACACATCATACGTCTCTCTGTCAACACGTTCTACACACACAGACATGCACAGGCACACATACAAACAGGCATACATACACATACATACACACACATACATACACAAAAACACACAGGCATACATACACACATACATCATACGTCCCTCTGTCAACACGTTCCATACATACATACATACACACATACATACACACATATACACATACATACACACATACATAAACACATACATACAGGCATACATACAGACATACACACACACATACACAGTCATTTATACACACATACACACACACATACATATATACATACACTTACTATCTGCGCGACAAGCTCGACTTGTCGCTGAGAGATTGATTGATTGATTGATTGCTTACTATCTGGGTGTCTAGCTTGACTTGTCGTTGCTCTAGCTCGACCAGTGTGAGCTCCTGATTGATTGATTGATTGATTGATTGACTGCTTACTATCTGTATGTCTAGCTCGACCAGTGTTAGTTCAGTGAGCTCTTGATTGATTGATTGATTGATTGCTTACTATCTGGGTGTCTAGCTTCACTTGTCGTTGCTCTAGCTCCACTAGTGTTAGCTCTGCTAGCCCTTGAATGATTGATTAATTGCTTACTATCTGGGTATCTAGCTTGACTTGTCGTTGCTCCAGCTCGACCAGTGTGAGCTCTGCTAGCTCTTGTTCGAGCAGTGAGATTTGAGAACTAATGCGCTTGTGACGAGCATCTCTGTCACACAGCAGCATCTCAAACACCTCCTTCTGTAGCTCTTCCTAATCAATCAATCAATCAATCACCTCCTTCTGTTGCTCCTCCTAATCAATCAATCAATCAATCAATCACCTCCTTCTGTAGCTCCTCCTAATCAATCAATCAATCAGTCAATCAATCAATCAATCAATCATCAATCAATCAACTCCTTCAGCAGCTCTTCGTACAGACGTTAATCAATCAATCAATCAATCACCTACTTCTGCAGCTCCTCCTATGGATAGCAATCCATCGATCAATCAGCAAGTCATCAATCAATCAGTAGAATTGTATAAGAAGTCTTCACTCAATCAATCGATCGATGATCAAATGGCCAGTGAATCCATCCAAACAATCAATACCTCTAACAAACAGTAAATGAATAAATGACTAGATGAATATAAGACAAGTAAAACAAACTAAATCAAACTAACAAAATTTATAAAGTCAAAATCAACGAAAATCTACTCATAAACATTACATCATATTATGGGTCATTGTGATAATACAAACAATCGACAATATAATAAACGAAGCATGCCAGAAAAAGAGACACAGAAAAAAAGAGAGCCAGATAGATAGATGGAGACAGAGACCGAGTGAAACAGACACAGAGCCATAGAGAGGGAGAGAGAGAGAGAGAGAGAGTGAGAGAAAGAGAGACAACGAGAGAGAGAAACAGAGAGAGACAGAAAGAGAAAGATAAAGGGATACCTCGTCATAGATTTTCTGCAGAAGTTTTTTCTGCATGGCACTCTTATCGTTCAGCAGTCTGTTAAACTTTCCTTCGTTCTCCTCATATCTACAACAAGCACAACGCTCATCCATCGAGTTATAAAGATTAACCTTCCATGGGCCCAAGGAGATATTGATAATTCGTTGATTGACTTGGGCTTTGAACCCAGGCCACTTGTACCCGAGGTGAACAATATAAGTCTTAATAGTATTAATATTAAATTCTCTCCACAAAGCAGTCTCCAAGACAAATTTCGGCCATGACACCGTTATATAAGTTTTCCTTGTTAGTAACAAGTGAATTCGGATACTCGAGTTTTTTCTGCTGCTTAAAAAGAAAGAAATGCTTGAATATCTGCCACTTTAATTCTATCAGAGATCAAACCAGGAGAAAAGATAAAGATGTATAAGATTGTCGGATTGTTGAAAGATATAGAGATTTGGCTGGAGCTAGTGGTGATGTCGGTAAGATATTCGATCGCAGATCAGTATGTACAATTGTACATGGTTCAAATCCTAGGCTCGCCCGTCACCGACATCTCTTTCAAGTGAGGACACTGTAACATTAGCGTTTTAGCTTTATTGTAGACACAATGAGACAGAGAGAAAGAGAGCGGGAAAGAGAGAGAGAGAGAAAGAGAGCGACAGAAAGAGAGAGAGAGGGAGACAGTGAGAGCGACAGAGAGAGAGAGAGCAATAGAGAGATAGAGACAGAGAGAGAAAGAGAAAGCGAGACAGAGAGAGCAATAGAGAGAAAGAGAGCGACAGAGAGCGACAGAGAGCGAGAGAGAGAGCGAGAAAGAGAGAGAGCGAGAGAGAAAGAGAGGAATAGAGAGAGAGCTACAGACGTTTTCTTGGTCTCGAGCACAGTGATGTCCTGTGAGTCCAGGTAGTTCCTAACTAGAGAGTCCATTGCTTCCGTCTCCTTCAGGATCTTCTCCATGGACGCTAAACAACAAAGTCCTTATGTGAGTCTTTAAGTGAATCCTTAAGTGAATCCTTAAGTAAATCCTTAAGTGAATCCTTAAGTGAATCCTTAAGTGAATCCTTAAGTGAATCCAGCTATATGAATTGAAATCCTTAAGTGAATCCAGCTATATGAATTGAAATCCTTAAGTGAATCCAGCTATATGAATTAAAATCCTTAAGTGAATCCAGCTATATGAATTAAAATCCTTAAGTGAAATCTTTAAGAGACTCCAGCTTTCAGAATTAAAATATTTAAATGACTGTAGATTTCAGAATTAAAATCTTTAAGCGAATTCAGCTTTCAAATTAAAATCTTTAAGTGAATGTAGATTTAAGCATTAAAATCTTTAAGTGAACTCAGCTACCAGAAATAAATTCATTCAGCGAATCCATCTATCTGAGTTTAGATTTCGCAGAATGTTAATGATTTCATCACATTAATTTCATGAAAATTAAAGTGAAAGTTAAGCCATTCGTTCAGAATGAATAGCTCATCTGAAATTAAAAACAAACAACACTATAGCCATAAGTTTTCTATGACACTCTTGTCCAATTAATTAAAAAATTAACTACAAAACCATACTCAGCACCCAGAAAATATCCCTCTTTCAGATAAATCATTTATTTTTAATAAATCATAGCTCACACTATAGCAAACAGATGGATACCTAGTATGTCCTGTTTGCGAATATTCTCCAGCTCCTCCTGTCTCACTATAAACCACTGCTCAGACTCCATACTGAATGTTAAATCAATCAATCAATCAAACAGTTAATCAATAAGACTCCATACTGAATGTTAAATCAATCGATCAACAGTTAATCAATAAGACTCCATACTGAATGTTAAATCAATCAATTAGTCAAACAGTTAATCAATAAGACTCCATACAGAATGCTAAATCAATCAATCAATAGTCAGCAAATCATATTGTCACAATAATATCAATCAATTAATTAGTCAGACAGTTGAGACTGCAATATTAGCATCAATCAATTAGTCAGGTCAATCAGCCAATCAAGCAGTTAGCTTATCAGTCAATCAATCAATCAACAAGTCAAACAGTTTTTCCATCAATCAATCCATTTGTTAGATTAATCAGTCAGGGAATCAATCAACCAATTAGACTATAAATCATAAAATCAATCGATTGATAAGAGGGCATCATTAATTAAAGGTTCCATCTGGATTAGGGGAACACCCAAATAATAATAATAACCAGAATCAGTCAAATGTGACTTAACGTTCGTTTCTTCACCTGATGCCGAGGTAATGCACGTCAGATAAATCGAGTAAACAAGAAGAACAGTTCGTAAAGCAGCAACACCCGGTGACTCAGTTGTTTAGAGACTCGCTTGAGAACCAAGAGGTCTAGAGTTCTACGCTCAGTTTAATTAACCGACCGTTAGTTACAGCTTTTAGCAAGCACTACCTTTTGTTATAGCAATAATGCTCGCGGCACGTCTTTGTAAATTCATCTCTAAGATGCATTAGAAATAAATTTCAATATTTCGCCATTCGACGAAAAGAAACGCGTCATAATTATATTGCTGTTATTATTGCGGCAGTACTATGTGGAGATGTTATCAATCAGTTAATTGATTAATTAATCGATTAATTATACATTTGTTGATTGATTTAAACTTAATTGATTTAATAAATTTACCAGTAAATGCCAATATCGATTCGATGAATCATTAAAAAAAAGTTTTAAAAGATCAGAATTCATTTCAATCTTACTTATCGAAATCAATCTCAGTCAATAATTGATAATTACTACGATTAATGCTGGATTGATAGACCAATATAATAAACAATAATTAAAGACAGATTGAAAGATAATAATAAACAATATAATAAACTTAAATTAAATAAATACATAAACTTCAATAAAAGAATGATCACTTCATTCAGCCTAATACATCAGATCAATAACTCAGAGTAACCTAGACGCATAACTGAACCCGAACCGTCTGTTTACAAAGCTATCACGTAAACCACTTGACAACAAACAGTCTTTTATTCCACATTAAAACTTTTATATTGAATATACGCAATTGTTGCATGTTTTCTACAAGTGAAGCAAACGCGGACCCAACGGGGATAGAGAACATATAAGCAGTAATGTTTTATTATTTGTATCATTACTACTGCTACTACTACTATTAATATACAAACAGTATTTCATTAAATAGACCAATGTCAATAATATGTCAATATAATGTCAATATAATGTCCGCGAGAAATGCATAAAAGATGCAGACTAACATTAAGAACAAAAAAATCAATTAACTCTATAGAAATGTACACAATGAGAATGAAAGTTCAAGTTACAAGCAATACTTATACACGTAGAATGCAATACAGAATATAAAAGCGATGCTAGATCTATTAAAAAGGCCATAGAAGGTAGAATGGAAGGAAAAAGAGGCAGAGGCAAGCCGAGATTAGGTATGTTAGATGATTTAAAGACCCACTCATATGTGGAAATTAAGAGGAAGGCGGAAGACAGAGAAGAGTGGAGGCGTTATGTACCATGGACCTGCCAGTAGGCAGTGCACTAGAGAGAGAGATAGAAAACATTCACTTGGCAATACAAAGATTTGCGTTGATCTCGTAAACACATTAATTAAGAACATTAAAATAAAAGAATTTGTAAATTAACAGATTGATACCTAAATGGTATTTCCACATTAAAGCTCAATGGTAACGACTTCAAATCCGTTAGTCTAGCGGAGAAAAGACAACAATTACTAAAGCAAAAATTAAAACAATTAAAATACTGGCAGGAATTGTTTCACTTTATATTACAAATCTACTTAAAGGCCCGTTTCATTGTCAATACTAGAACATCAGGGACGTCTCAAGCATCATGAACTTCAACAGCCGGTCCATGCAAACAAAATAAGAAGAAAAGACAGAGAACAGGTACAAAATTAATCACAATCATAGTGTAGACAGTGGCTGGAGCCAGTGGCGATGTCGGTAAGATATTCAACCACGGATCAGTATGTGCTGGGTTCAAATCCTGGGCTCGCTCGTCACTGACATCGCTTTCGAGTTAGGAAACTTACGTTAACATTAGCTTTACCAGTTAATTATAGAATGTCAAGAGCAACGGTCTACTTATAAAACACACAACAATAATCTACAGTCAACTAGCGACAACAACAACAACAACAGTATCCAGAACAACAGTATCCTGAACAACAGTATCCTGAACAACAGTATCCTGAACAACAGCATCCTGAACAACAGTATCCTAAACAATAGTATCCTGAACAACAGCATCTTGAACAACAGTATCATCGCTAATTTCTACTTAACATCAAGCTAGGACGCAATACGTTAAACATGATAAAATGGTACTCAGAGTAAACAGTACATAGCAATGAAAATTAACACCAGAATCAGTAATATTCAAAAAAATGGTACTCATTTCAATGACATGAGATTCTAAAGAACAAACAACTGAAGGCTCAAAAACATAGTATAAACAAATTATAATATAAAAAGTATGCCATAAACGAAGTCCAGCATAAATAAAGTACAGTGTAAACAAAGTACAGTGTAAACAAAGTACAGTGTAAACAAAGTACAGTGTAAACAAAGTACAGTATAAATATAGTACAGTAGAAACATGGTAAAGTGTTTACAACCCTCCCCCATCTAATAACGATTTGTGCTTATATTAGCAGTGGTTTTGCTTAAGATGAAAAAACTCTGGGTCATTATTCCTTATCCTTAGAAAGACGTATCACTATTTACCCGACCTTTAGATTCAGGAAAAGAGAGATTGTTAGAAAGCGCAGCTACAGTCTACGACGTTAGTTTAAAAAGAAAGATGTGAATTAGGCTTACAGACTGAATGCCAGACCAGTCAGCAAAAGACTCTACAACGACTATACTATCTAAACTACAGAGTCTTATCCTATCCGCATGAAATAGTCGCCGATCTTTTCCCCGCTCTTAGTTCAGCAAGAACAGGGCTGGGTGTTGTCAGGGATGTTCATCTAGAGATCTGGAATAGTTTACCACTGCATTTATTGTAGACGAATAAACTGCTGATGTGGCATATCGTTATACAGAAGGGAATTTGTCCTAGAAGTAGAGGAGGATTGAAGTAGTTATTTGCGTGGAATGTAAGATATAGTCAGACTGCTAGACAGGAAGTCTCTAAACCACAGGCTATCAATTCAATTCTCTCACAACCATGTCTACACTTCACACAGCAACACTCTGCTCACAGGACACGACATCTAACGTTTAGGAAGAGATATGGCGTAGCGGCTAAAGTGTTTGCTTCGATGCAAGTGGCCTGGGTTCAAAGCCCAGGTCAGTCAACACATGAGGATATCCCCTTGAGCCCATGGAAGGTTAATTTTGTCTCAGAGCTTAGTGTCAATTGGCGCTATCAACAGAAATGATAGAATTAACCATGGAGAGAATTGATTGCCAGCCAGAAACCGGTAAAGCAGTCTCTAAGACCGGCCATGACGCTGTTATTGATATTATCTGAGGTTATTATTATCATTTAAGTATAAGTGGTATATATTCTCAGCGATACGGACTGTACTATTTATTAAACAATTAATTTACATCTGAGGAGTTTCGTATATAAAAGTAAATACAACAACTACTAATAATATTCCATCGAAAGTAACAAATCAGAGTAATAAAATCAGAACTTAGAAACTAGTAGCAAACATGATAAATAAAGATGCTAGTGAAGTCTACCGTGCAAAACAGATAGCTAATAGCTAAATGCCAAACTGAAACCAGAATGAAGAAACAAGAGTTTAACGTATAGCTCAGAAGGCTACAAATGTTCTACCATAGAGGAAAATATTAGTAAGAAGAACTGAGTAACTGACATATACAAATCTAATGATCCTCATTCTTATTGCAAAATACACTGATAAAATCTTACTCAGAAAGATTAGGATCAAACATGTCATTTATTGATTGTCTGAATTACGAATCGAAGGTTGAACTAATATCAATATAATAAAATATTTAATTTAATATTTGATTGACCTATGAAATTATATTTAACAGATCTTTTTAAGTGCAAAGCGATTGATGAGAAACAAAGTTAAAACAATTCTAAAATCAAACTAACCGGGTGTCCACACTTCTATATATTATTAAATATTCTATTATAGAACTTTTTCTCTTTTTGGTCACAAAAATGTTTAAAGATTTCAACTGTTTGCCCCTATGCAACTTAGCAAATAAACAAAAAGCCATTATAGAAAATTCTGCAAAAAAATCAAACAATAATTTATTAATTTACTGGTTGATTGACTAGTAGAGTGTCTGATTTGTAAACTAATTGATTTATTGATTACCGTTCTCTCTCCATCTGCTCCAGTAGTTCCTCGGTTTTCTTTGCCTTCACGTTCATATCCAGCAGTCTGGAAACTAGATCAGCAGCGTTCCTCTCAGCTACACACACATACATACAAATATACACACCCATACATACACATACATACATACACACATTCATATCCAGCAGTCTGGACAATAGGTCAGCTGCGTTCCTCTCAGCTACACACACATACAAAAACATACATACACACACACACACACACACATACAAACAAACATATACACAGACATATACAAACAAACATACACACACATACATACACACCCATACACACACACATACATACACACGTTCATATCCAGCAGTCTGGAAACTAGGTCAGCTGCGTTCCTCTCAGCTACATACACATACAAACAACATACACACACACACATACACATACATACATACACACATTCATATCCAGCAGTCTGGAAACCAGATGGGCATATGATATACACGTTATACTAATATAGCTCATAGAGATACCTCATTGGTCAATACTATGAGGTGAAGAGTGCAAGGAGATACCTCATTGGTCAATACTATGAGGTGAAGAGTTCAAGGATATACCTCATTGGTCAATACTATGAGGTGAAGAGTTCAAGGAGATACCTCTTTGGTCAATACTATGAGATGAAAAGTTCATAGAGACACCTCATGGGTCAATACTATGAGATGAAGAGTTCAAGGAGACACTTCATTGGTCAATACTATGAGATCAGGTAATAAGAGAGAGAAACCTTCACAGAGAGATCCCAAGAGTCTGTTCCTCTCCATGTCCTTCTGTAGTTGTGCCTCTTCTATCTCTCTGTGCATACGTGCATGCTCCTACACATACATACATACACACAGACATACACACACATACCTCTTTGAGAATACACATGTGTTCATGCAAGGACACAAACTCACACATATATACTCACATACTTACACATATATACTCAAACATACACACACACACCTCCTTAGGAATACACATGTGCTCATACAATACAACCACACATACACATACAAGCGCAGAGACATCCACACAGACATACAACCACACATACAGACACACACATACAAACGTAGAGACATCCACACAGACCTACAAACACACATACACACACACGTACAAGCGTACAGACATCAACACACGTACACACATACAAGCATACATACACACACACACAGACATACAACCACATACACACACGTACAAGCATACAGACATGCACACAGACATACCTTGGCTACAGCCTGCACTAGGGAATGTTTATTAGCGGTGGACTGAGCGGCGAGCAAGGCCTGTTGTTTCTGATCTTCCTCTAACTGTGCCTCCAACACAAGTCTCTCTCTCCTTCTTCTCTCCTACATCATCAGCAATCATCCATAGATCAATTAGTATAGTTTATTGTTATCTATTCTATTTCAGCTATTTGTGGATAATAAAATTGAGAAAATTTTCATTCAGAAAAACTTTCTGCTAATCTCAGTTTCTTGAACTAATCTCAGTTTCTTGAACTAATCTCAGTTTCTTGAACTAGTGCTAATCTCAGTTTCTTGAACTAATCTCAGTTTCTTGAACTAGTGCTAATCTCAGTTTCTTGAATTAGTGCTAATCTCAGTTTCTTGAATTAGTGCTAATCTCAGTTTCTTGAATTAGAAGATGTTTAAACTAAAAACATTTCTTAAAATATCAATTCATCTGAAAATGAATAATTCTAAAAAGCTGGCGGTAGATCAATTTCATTTTCGTCTGTTAAATTCTTTAATAAACTTCTCTCAAAATTTCATACATTAGTCGTACATGGAGTAAATGAAAAGAATTCACATTAATTCTGAACATACCTTCAAGTTTTCGTACTGCATAATTGTCTCCTGAAACAAACATAATGTCAATCAAATAATAAATAGTACTAAATAATAAAAGCAAGCTAGTAAAACAATTAATTCAGCAGATGTCACTAGTAAATGACTAAAGTAAATCCTTTTTTGTGCGTTTAATGTCAAGGTCAGAAGCCTGAATGGCTTCTCTTCAAAACGTCAGGTGTAGAGGTGAAACGTTGTACCACATAGCCCGACCATCGCCGTGGTTGATCCGAATGACAGACCAACCAAAGCAGCAGTCAGACTTGACTGAGTGATGATCCATGGCTGTCATATGGGAGAGGATGGAAGTGAATGCAGTCAACGATACAGCAGAGAACAGTAGATACTGAACTCAGGACACTATTCAACAGACGTCACTAGTTCATCAGATGTCACTGCTGTTCGAAATCCACAATCATTCATCAGAAACCATTGCCAAGCATATTAAGCTGGTAAAGGTAAGGTTAACGTCAGTTTCCTCACTCGAAAGCGATGTTAGTGATGGGAGAGCCCAGAATTTGAACTCCACACATACTGATCCGCGATCGAGTATCTTACCGACTTATGATGAACAGCAGAAGTGACTGCTGTTCATCATACACAATCATTCAACAGAAACAATTGTCAAGCATATACTCATTCTTTGTGAAGGGATTAACTTGTTGATCTAAGGAGTGCTCTTATGGAGCGAGAAAACTGACTGAGTATGAATATATACCTTGAACCTGCCACTCGGCAGTGCACTGAAGAGAGAGAGAGAGAAATACTCATTCAGCAGAACCAATAAAATCATCCAACAGACACTAATACATACTAATATAATAATAATAATAATAATAATAATAATAATAATAAAATAGTAAAATAATAAAGCTAATATAAGCCAATACAAAGCATAAACAATAAATCACTCAGCAGATGTCACAAGTAGTCAAGCCTCACCGCTATGTCAGACTCGTTGGCACTGTATGATCTGCTGCGATCAGCTCCGGGTGATCTGCTGGGATCAGGCAGAATAGGCAGTAGAGAGGCTGAGGGTGGGGCGTACTCAACACCCATATCTGTAGTCAACACCAGACATATATGAGAAAATTACTGTCATCCACGACAACATCTAGGTCAAGTAACGCTTTATCGATGACAACACCTAGATTTGGAGTATGACAGATCTGCAGTCAACATTATACATGTCATCATCATCATCTTCATCACCTCTCCTTAATAACCAGTTTAGCTAGAGCCTGGAAACAAATAGACCTTCTCCACTCCTCTCTGTGGGGTGAGGAACTTTTCCATTCGATTTAGAAAATTTTGTTGTAAACAATCATATGGTTAAGATGCAGCACATGAACTATTCTATCAAAGAAGCCGTTCAGTCAGGGGCAAACCATTTCACTAAACTACAAAGAAAATAGTCCGGGAAGTTAAGGAGAACACCAACAGACAATTTAAATCACAAACTGTACATATAATAATGGTACCTAGCACTTCCCGCCCATTACTACACAATGGGTTAGTCAATTACTTAATTAATGATGTTAATACAAATAATTAATGACTAAATTTTAAATTGATACTTAATTAGTGACGTTAATAAATATATCACATCTCACCTCTACACAAAAACTTCATCATTGACTCCGTTCCATCACATGCAATTTCTACAACAACAAAATTGAATCATTTATAATAGCAATAAATAATAATAAAGGTTTAACGTCAGTTTCCTCATCCAGGGATGATGTCAGAGACGTCCCCACAACACAACCACTACAGATCAATTCACCCAAATCAATCTGAATATGACATTTGCTGAAAAGAAGTAAGATCCTAAATGGGAGCCGGTCCGGTGATCAGCTAGTTAAACCATCAGTAATCAATCAATCATTGATTCAGTTAATCAATCAATCAATGATTCAGTTAATTAGTCAATCAATGATGGAGTTAATCGATCAATCAATGATTCAGTTAATCAATCAATCAATGATTCAGTTAATCAATCAATCAATGATTAAGTTAATCGATCAATAAATGATTCAGTTAATTAGTCAATCAATGATTCAGTTAATTAGTCAATCAATGATTCAGTTAATTAGTCAATTAATGATTCAGTTAATCGATCAATCAATGATTCAGTTAATTAGTAATCAATGATTCAGTTAATCGATCAATCAATGATTCAGTTAATCGATCAATCAATGATTCAGTTAATCGATCAATCAATGATTCAGTTAATTAGTCAATCAATGATTCAAGTTCTTTACAGCAATACACATAATTTTAGTACTATTTTTACTCATAAAGTATAAGATTAATAAATAAATAAATGAAATAAATAAATGTGCCGAATAAATTAATTATTTAAATTAATGTACTCATAGCGCATAATCTTACATTATCCTATAATATTTCAGACGTACCTTTTGGTGGATATTTCAAGATGGAAGCGTCGACCAGTAAAGTCTCTAGAGTTTTAAGTTTTCCCAGTTCTCGAGGCAGTGCTGTAATCTGATTGGCTGTTAAATCAAGACATCTAAGACACCTCAGTTCTGATAGGCTGGCTGGAATGTTCTTCAACTGATTGTCTGCGCAGATTATAAACAAAACACCCGCACATATTTCAACTGCATCAACGCAGTTTTAAGAATGAAAAGCTATACAAAAAGGTAAAGTAAACGCCAGTTTCCTCACTCGAAAGCGATGTCAGTGATGGGCGAGCCCAGGATTTGAACCCCGCACATACTAATCCGCTGTCGAACATCTTACCGACAAAGACGCAAAACGGACTAGAACAAACTCTACAAGCAAGAGTGTAAAAAAACAAATTTTAAACCTGGTACGAATAAAGTCGCTAACCAATAGTGTAACTCATTGATAATTAGAATTATAAGCAGCTGACGATAAAACTAAAAGAATTCATTGAATGGATCAACGACTTTCGTCAGTGAATTCTGTCAGTAAGTTAGTTCTGTCATTGAATTATGTCAGTGAAGTTTGTCGGCAAACTCTGTCAGTGAATTACGTCAGTGAATTCTGTCAGTAAATTTTGTCAGTGAACACTGTCAGTGAATTCTATCAGTAAATTTTGTCAGTGAACACTGTCAGTGAATTAAGTCAGTGAATCAGTGAAATCAGTCAGTAGTCTTAACTGGACACGCAAATAGAGATCTATACAGCCAGATAGAGAGCAATATCTACAGAGATACACAGAGATACACAGAGCCAGATAGAGAGCAATATATACAGATACATAGAGATTCAAAGAGCCAGATAGAGAGCAATATAAACAGAGATACACAGAGCCAGATAGACAGCAACATGTACAGTGATACACAGAGCCAGATGCCAGATAGACAGCAACATGTACAGAGATACACAGAGATCCATAGAGCCAGATAGAGAGCAATATGTACAGAGATACACAGAGCCAGATAGAGAGCAACATGTACAGAGATACACAGAACCAGATAGACAGCAACATGTACAGAGATACACAGAGCCAGATAGACAGTAATATGTACAGAGATACAGCACCAGATAGACAGCAATATGTACAGAGATACACAGAGATCCATAGAGCCAGATAGAGAGCAATATGTACAGAGATACAGAGAGGAGGAACAAACTCTTAGCTGAGAGTGTTTGCAGAGATTGTAGCTGGGAGAGAGAGGCAGGCAGGGCTGTGAGGGAGTTGTTGTCCACGTTCAGAACCTGTAGGTTCCTCAGTCGTCCCAACTCATCGGGCAGTGTGATCAATCTATTTGCGTGCAAGTCTAGAATCTATAATAATATATCAATAGAATTTAAAAAAATAGTAGTGTAATCTCTCTCTCTTAGTGCACTGCCTATTGGCAGGTCCATGGTATGACCATGGTATGAGTTGGGTAGCATGGTCAACCTATTTGTGTGCAAGTCAAGAATCTATAACCAAGAGTAAAATATCAATAGAATAACATAACAGTGTAATGTAGTAATTTTCTTTTTCTTTCTCTTCAGCACATGTTTTTTCACATCATTTGGGGTGAATCGATTTGTAGTGACATTTGATGGGGGGACGTCCCTGACATCATCCTTGTATGATGAAACGGACGTTAAACCTTTATTATTATTATAAAAGAATATAATATACAATGAACATATACACGAACCCCTACTAAACACATACACACAATAGTGTGAAAAAACACATTCAATACATAAACAGTGAGCTCATATGACAGTAGCATGGAAATTGCTGTTGTTGATATATGTATGTGTATCATCGTCACCTTCCTTCAATCCCAGTAAAACTAGGGTCGGGACACAAACAGACCTTCTCCACTGTGCGACTTAGCTTTTATTTACTCACTCTATCTATCTCTCTCTCTTTCTCTCTTTCACCAGCTCTCTTTCTCTTTCACCAACTCTCTCTCATTCTCTCTTTCTCTCTGTCGTGCTAAGTTGCCAGTTCAAGGTACATATTTCAATTCAAAGCTTGCTTACTTATTCCATAAAGAGCACTCCATAGATCAACAAGTCAATCCCTTCACAAAAGGCTATGCCTTACCCACACCTTTTGTAGCCTATAGCTAGAGAAAAACAAAGGCTTCTAAGTGGTTTCTCATAGTCTTCCTCAACCATTGTTTTGTCGCCTCTTACAATACAAACAGATAACGGTTACCTATGAGCTGCGAAAAGTGAAAAAAAATTAAAGGGCGTTATTATGAAATAGCGAAAAGTAAGAAAAATGGATGCCATGAAATCAGTACAAGTGGTCATGACATACCCTCAGTGTTACCAGGTCGTTCAAAGACCCCCATCAAATCAATACAAGCGGACATCACATACCCTCAGTGTTACCAGGTCGTTCAAAGACCCCCATCAAATCACTACAAGTGGAGATCACGTACCCTCAGTGTTACCAGATCGTTCAAAGACCCCCATCAAATCACTACAAGTGGAGATCACGTACCCTCAATGTTACCAGGTCGTTCAAAGACCCCCATCAAATCACTACAAGTGGAGATCACGTACCCTCAATGTTACCAGGTCGTTCAAAGACCCCCATCAAATCAATACAAGTGGAGATCACGTACCCTCAATGTTACCAGGTCGTTCAAAGACCCCCCACTCTTCAGGTTGCTCAGTCTGTTTGTGTGCAGCAGCAGAACCTGAAGTCACAATTAAAAATTTACAATCTACAGTTAACATAAAATCCTGGGCTCGCCTGTCACTGACATCGCTTTCAAGTGAGGAAACTGATGTTAACATTAGCTAAATATTTAAAGCATAAGAGCCTATGTATCAGCACACTATGAAATAATAAGCTATTCAAGAATAAACCAAGCAGTAGCTTTCAAATGTCTCACTCTCAATCATAATTATTCTGGAATATTTTGAATGCCAACATTAGCAGATAACAACAATTACAGAGCTGCGGATTTACAAAACAACACATTGATATGGGTAAGTTCAGCAAATATTTACCTCTTTCTGTAGAACTTTACAAAGCGAAAATACACCAGATGGAACCTAAAACATAAAATTTAGCCTACTAAAATTATGAAAAATTATATAGCAACTCTAAATACACAAAATTTATAGAAATACACGGCATAAAATACAAAAATAGTATAAAAAGCATGTTATATTTGAATAAATTTCCAAAGTTAAAGATCTCACTTCCAACGTATCATACCTTGTTTTTGACGATCCATTAAATTTATCGCATTAAAATTAACCTAAATTAATTATTAATTAACCTTGATAATAATGATACTAATGTGTTAAAAGTTGGTTAAAGGCTAAGCCTAGTTTCAAGTCAGCTTTCTGTCTCTAAGGCATGTCAGAGAGATGGAAAGCACTGGGTTTGAACCCTGCACCTACTGATCTGAATCGAATATAATTGATCTAATATTAACGACGTCACAGTGAATATAACAACAATATAACAACAATTAGAGTGCTACAGTCATCAATGACAACATCGAGCACTATTGAGACAAAATCACGCCGGTGAGCAAAAAGAAGGTAAAAAAATGGTGCAAATTAAAAAATCCAGAGAATCAGTTCAAAATTTAACCGTTCACAAAAAAATTGATTTAGCATGCTGCAAAAGGCAACACTTAGAAGAAATATTGATTGTAGCACTGTAATTGATTGATTTATTCAGAAATTTTATTAAGCTTTAGGAGTACTTAGGGTTGCGACCACCCCGTGTTGAAGCAGTTTATAAAGCCTGAGGTCAAGGCTAAGGCCAAGATTAAAATCAGCTTCCTGCTCGAATAGCAACATGTCAGTCACGGGGAGAGCTCTAGATTTGAACCCTGCACATACTGATCTGCTGTCGAACAACTTACAAACAAGGGACCGGCTCACGTCACCGGCAAATTCTAAGATAAATCTTCAAATCTTAAATAAAATATAGAAGTCAAATATAAAAGTTAAAAGCACTCAATTAAAAATTAAAAGCTAATGAAATAAGAGAATTATCTGACGCAGACCTCTATCAGTTCACATGTGGATAAATCAAAGACGGGTTCCGGACATTCTCTTGCCTGCCAATCAATTAATAAATCAATTAATAAATCACTCAATCAAGCAATCAATTGTAAATATAAACTTAACAAATCACGAGTCCAAATGAACAACTTTTTTATTTCATTTGAAATTTCAGTAAATTATTTTGACAAATCTTAAAATAGTAAATTATTATTACATCTTACTATATAAAAATTAAAAGAAGTTACCATACCCCACCAGATAAATTAATATAGTTAAGAGATCATCTCTTACAAGATAAATTAAAATGTTACGAGATTTCCAACCAGATTAAAATGGTAATAGACCATCTCCAACAAGATAAATTGAAATGGTAGGAGATCATATTCAACCAGATAAATAATAATAGAAGAGATCACAGTCAATAAAAAAATAATAATTATAATAAGTAATAAGATAATAGAAGAAAAATGCAATTATTTTAATCCTAAGGAATTAATAAATAAAATCATTTATAAACGCTCAGAAGTACCAGATAAAGTTGATGTTGTAGTCTCTTCTTTGCTTCTGCCGACTGCTTCTTAGATCTCTGCATCTCAGTGAGCGACATAACACAGACTACTGATTACACAATTAAATACATGAGTGCAAACCTGCTCAACCAACAAATAGAAATAGTCAGATTCATTCACACACATTCTAATGGGGTGAAGGTCTATTAATAGAGGTCACAGAAGATAGAACGGAAGGAAAAAGAGGCAGGGGCAGGTGGAGATTAGGTAAGTTAGATGATTTTAAGATCCATTCATATGTGGACATGAAGAGGAAAGCGGAAGACAGAGAAGAGTGGAGGCGTTGTATGCCATGGACCTGCCAGTAGGCAGTGTACTAAGAGAGAGGACGTAAATACATAACAATAACAACAACTGGAGGGCTACAATCATCAATGACACAATCCAGTGCAAACCGCATATCAGAAAACAATTTAGACCTATTAGTGAAAAGCAAGACAATTGAGCTGATACATTAACAGATTTTTGGATTGAGTCTATCATCTGGTAGAGCATTTGAAAGTAGGTTACTAAAATAATAGCACAAAGACAAAATAATGTCAAACATTATGCAAATGCTAATACAGATTTCGACATAACGCTTATTTAGCTTAAATTATTAAAAAACGAGAAACTTTTTATTCAGACAACAGAGCTTATGTGTAGCCTCGTATCTATCTATCCAACAATAATTTAAATATTTAAAAAGAATTAAAAAAACTTAATTGTACTTTTATATTTAACATTTACTAAATGTTTGTTGACATATTCGCCATATTGTTTACCATTATATAAAAAAAATTCATGTTACTTCTTCTTTATGCTCAAATATTTTAATAAACTTCTTATAGAAAAGAATAAGCTTATTAAATTATACATTAATTGACTATATCATTATTAGCTGGTAGTAACTCATCCTTGATCATAATTTGAGGCACATATAAAATAATCTTGTAAAAGATTGAAATTCGACAAATTACCTCGATTTTAATTAAGTTGCTAATTAAGTAACATTGAAAGTTATATATTATAACTTTCAATGTTACTTAATTAGTTGATTACGTAAAGTCGATCGAACCATTTGCCATAATTCAACCAGTGTTTTAAGAAGTTTGAGGCTGACTACTTTAACTAAAACTAAAATTAGATGCCAAAAGTGGAAGTAAAAGTACAAGCAAAAAAGAAAAGTAAACTAAGTAAACATTCGTTATAGTGAATTGATCAACTATGTTGATATCTATGACTTTTTAATACTACATGTTAAATTTGTTAGAAATCATTAAAGAATTAAACATTTATTCAGAATTTTACAAGTAAAAGCAAATGTACTACAAATTATACATTATAATAAGTATAATTATATATAATAAGTACTTCGATTGTTACAATTAAGTAAAGGGTACCCAGACATTCGGGTTACTTCGTTGCATGTAATAGTATCGTTTGAGTTCATTTTACTTGTAGCAGCACGTACACATCTAACCAACGTACGTGGCATATCAGTAAAAGAAGTACGTGTTTTAACTTCGTTACTATGCTACATCGGTTATGTTAGGTTATGTTATGTGATATACTGTGCTGTTATGCCATGTCATGTTATGTATAATCAATAGTGCTCGATGCTGTCATTGATGACTGTAGCACTCTAATTGTTGTTATTATTAATGTTATGTTATCATATTGCACGGACAATCACATTTCAGGGTACTTCGATACTTCTGACATCTTGAAGAGAAGCCCTTCGGGCTTCTGACCTTTGCGTTAAACCTTCATAAAAAATTCTAAAAGGAAGCCGTGATTATGATGTAAACAAAGATTAAGATGGCTGCTGATATGGAAGTATCTTAACATTAATTTAACCTTTCTGCCTAACTACTCGGTCTGACTAGTCTTTCTACTTCCGGATATTGTTACATATTGTTAGTGCAACCCAAAGTTGTTTTATAAAGTAAGTAGATGTAATTTATTGTTGTGTTAACAATATTAATAAATCGTCATATATTGGAATGTTTAGTTACTGCTATTGATGTGTTTGGTACGAACAGGTACTGGCCAAATCAATGAAAGTTAAGAAAGGTTAAAATGAATTTGTATTCCATTTAATGTAATTGAACATATGTATCATTATACGAAACTATTCTATCGAAATATTCATAATTAATGGGTCTGGTAGTAAATTATAGCCTGCTATTTTAAATGTACGCATAGAAGTATGATTGGCATAATTCATGGGCAAAGAGTCTAATTCTCGCCTTAATGTTTAACACCACTATGCTCTATATATGTATTTAAATGTTAAAGTTATGTTCCTTAGAACTGCTATTTGATAAAATTTCAGAAAATAATGGAGCGATAGAGAGGAGATACAGTTGTGTCCAGTCCAGATCATTACAGAATGGACCAAAAGTAAACTTCACCTATCATAAGAGATGACAAAGCAAGAAACTGGGGAAAGCAATGGTAAACCATCTCAGAAGCCATATTTTCCTAAAATAGTGGTTACACTAAGGTTTTATAAAGGCACGCCCACTGTATGGGATCAACCCATTGATCAGTGGAGTGCTCTATGTCAGTGTGTGCATGGCAGATTGCGAGTTGGAATATGTACTGTGGACCTGCCACTTTGCAGAGCAAAATATTTAAATAAGTATGACTTATTTTTATCTTTTAATATATTTTATTTTTATTTAATATTTGTATCTTTTGTTGAACAGTAGACACACAGAAGAAGCGCAGTGAGCTTGTTAAAATGTCTGAGCCGAGCGAGACCTCGGCAAACTCAATGAGGGGCTCCTCCCCCCCGCAATATGCTCAACTTAGTATTACGAGTAAGTGTAACCTAGTATACTAGTAAGTATAACTTAGTATTACGAGTAAGCGTAACTTAGTATTACTAGTAAGTGTAACTTAGTATTACGAGTAAGTGTAACTTAGTATTACGAGTAAGTGTAACCTAGTATACTAGTAAGTGTAACTTAGTATTACGAGTAAGTGTAACTACTAGTAAGTGTAACTTAGTAGTACGAGTAAGTGTAACCTAGTATACTAGTAAGTGTAACTTAGTATTACGAGTAAGTGTAACCTAGTATACTAGTAAGTGTAACTTAGTATTACGAGTAAGTGTAACCTAGTATACTAGTAAGTGTAACTTAGTATTACGAGTAAGTGTAACCTAGTATACTAGTAAGTGTAACTTAGTATTACGAGTAAGTGTAACTTAGTATTACGAGTAAGCGTAACTTAATATTACGAGTAAGCGTAACTTAGTATTACGAGTAAGCGTAACTTAGTATTACGAGTAAGCGTAACTTAGTATTACGAGTAAGCGTAACTTAGTATTACGAGTAAGCGTAACTTAGTATTACGAGTAAGCGTAACTTAGTATTACGAGTAAGTGTAACTTCGTAATACGAGAAAGTGCCGCTGGTCTCAGTATTCTTTATACACACTTTACCCTCCTAGGAATGCTCAATTTATATAGATCTAGTATAAATTTAAGTAGTATTGAAAGTGTCGCTGGTCTCAATGTTCTTTATGCACACTTGACCCCCCCCCCCCTAAGAATGCACAATTGATGTCATCATCATCATCTTCCCTTGAATCCCAGTTTAACTTGGGTCAGGACACGAATAGACTGTCTCAAATCCTCTCTGTCCTGCATCATATCATCAGTCAATCCCCTATTTGAGATTTTTCCATTCGTTTAAATTTTTGTAGCAATTTCTGGAGCCTAGGCACTCTATTTATATAGATCCAGTAAAAACTTAAGTAGTATTGGAAGTTTCGCTGGTGATTGCCACGTTCTTTATATACACTCCTGGAAACCGACACAATTTTAGAGTTCTCTAATTTGAGGTATTGGGTTCTTCTACTTAAAAAGTGCAGTATTATCCATCTATTCGTTGCTGGATATATATATTTATAGCTAAGATCCAGTCTCACACGGGTCTGTGTATTGATTGATTGATTGATTGATGTATTGAACGCTAAGGTCCAGTCTCACACGGGTCTGTGTATTGATTGATTGATTGATTGATTGTATTGAATGCTAAGATCCAGTCTCACACGAGTCTGTGTATTGATTGATTGATTGATGTCTAGTATTGAACCGTTTGAACGCTAAGATCCAGTCTCACATGGGTCTGTGTATTGATTGATTGATTGGTTGATTGATTGATTGATTGATGTCTAGTATTGAACGCTAAGATCCAGTCGCACATGGGTCTGTTCCAGACAAAGCCCGACCCATATATAGAGCTGAGTGTTGATGGACAGGCTGTCAAGAAGACTGAACCCATTCCTAAAACTCTCAATCCCAACTGGGACAAGAATTTTACTCTGTTAGTAATACTATCTTATAATTTCTTCAGCCATAAATTGATTAATCAATTAATCAAGCAACCAAGCATTAATTATAATGATAATAATAGTAATAATAATAATAATAATGATAGTAATAAAGGTTTAACATCCGTTTCCTCATCCAGGGATGATGTCAGGGATGTCCAATGATGCAATCCCTTTCACTCTTCGATGTATAAGGCAAACAAGTGAGTGGGAATGATGTGAGTGCTGTAACTCTTGATATGAGTGGGAGTCAGTTACACTTAGATCAGGGTATGGAGCCCTAGACGAGAATGGAGTAATTAGATTTTTCTCCGTGTTGTTTAACCTCATTTACTCTAAAACTGATCTACTGATAGAATTACGATAGACTTATTCACTGCTACTGTGGCAGGTCCCATGTACTTGTATCTAACAACGGCTTTCTAACTCCTATAAGACAACTTGAAGAAGCTGAGATAAATTTATTATCTCTTAAAGTACTGTTAGTGGAATTTAAAACATTGGAATGACTGAAAGAGTCTTTATATGTATAGTTACTTTTTAGTAGTATTAGGGCGATTTGCCGCATTTTTTAAATATCTTGTGCTGCCTATGGTAAAGTTTGTACGTGTGGTGAAGTGCGTGTGTCTATGTTTATTTGTACTTGTATTTATGTTGTTATGTACATGTGTATATGTTTGTGTATTTATGTATAGATGTACGTGTATTTATGTGTAGATGTATGTGTACTTATGTGTTGACGTCCGTGTATTTATGTGCAGACGTACGTGTATTTATGTGTTGACGTACTTGTATTTATGTGTCAACGTACCTATATTTATGTGTAGACTGATAACAGCTTATAGTATATTAGAGATCAGACTCTATCAGCATCAGAAGATGAGGTCAAACACGTTGTTAGGTCAGAAGAACCTGGACCTACGAGCCCTTCTTAAAAAACACGACGGAAAATGTGAGTACAAACCAGCTGTTGATGTTGTTGTTGTTTCTATATAGTTGCTTCTGTTGTTTGTTGGTTTTGTTGTTGATGCTGAAGGTAGTGTTTTCGTTATCTTGTTTGGTAGCTCAGTTTCTCTGCTGAACTGTTCCTCTACATAGTGGTAACGCTCTAATTTAAGATCTTATTACGTCGTTATGTGTCAGACACTCTGTCTGAAATTTTGGTAATAAATAGTTTTCAGGTAACTATCTTTGTTTTCAATGTAAAAGAATCATGATTGTTATTGCTTAGAGTGCTATAATGTCACTATTATGATTAAATGCCATAGTGTAACTGTTAAAATTAAGTGCCATAGTATTACTATTAAGATAAAGTGCCATATTGTCACTATTAAGATTAAGTGCCATAGTGTAACTGTTATTAGTTAAAAAGATAAAGTGCCATATTGTCACCATTAAGATTAAGTTCAAGATTAAGTGCCATTGTGTAACTGTTACGATTAAGTGCCATAGTGTTACTGTTAAGATTGAGTGCCATATTGTCATTGTTAAAATTAAGTGCCATATTGTAACTGTTAAAATTAAGTGCCATAGTGTAACTGTTAAAATTAAGTGCCATAGTGTAACTGTTAAGATTAAGTGCCATAGTGTCACGGACACAGTAATTTCTTAATTATGCCATTATTCTTTTTGCGGTACAATTATGCTAGTTCTCTCTAAGGGTAGCTATGTCTATAAAGATAGAATGTGTTATTTGTTGCTCCATAGGTTCTGTATAATTATATTATATTACTTGTATATTTTCTTGTGCGCAGTTAACGATGT
The DNA here is from genome assembly GCA_905160935.1 of Enchytraeus crypticus. Taxonomy (NCBI): domain Eukaryota; kingdom Metazoa; phylum Annelida; class Clitellata; order Enchytraeida; family Enchytraeidae; genus Enchytraeus; species Enchytraeus crypticus. The sequence goes on along the minus strand of CAJHZI010000263.1, from coordinate 308,848 downwards.
CAAACAGAAGTTAGAACTATTAGGTCAGGTCAAAGGTCAGAATAAGAAGATAGCAGATTTGTACATTATACTGACTGGGACGCGGTTCGACATGTCTCTATACCCTGATAAGACAAGCGGTGGCTGTACGTATTTTAATTATTACCATTCTCTTTTGATAGAAATTGTAGAAGTTTTCCTGGTGTTTTGTGTGGAGAATTGATAACTTCTGATTAGCTGCAGTAATAGATTGAGTCTCTGTTTTAATTCTAATAGACTAACTCTTACTAACTAATTATGATTTAAGTTAATTTGATCTAGATTAATTTTGCTCTAGATTAATTTTAACTTAATTTTCTCTGGGTTCTCTCATATGACTACTGGTTTCACTGTGCAGCGCTGGTCAGAAGCAATGGCATTGCCGCTGCCTCACGCCCTCTCTCTCTACCGCCTGTCTCAGAGCTCTCTGCTGCCTCTGCTGCCTCGGGAGGCGACGCTGCCCTTGTCGCTGCCTCAGAAGTTAATGGTAGCACAAGCTCCCTACCTGGATCAGCAGCTGCTGCGTCCGGGGCAAGGAGCAAGAACAAGAGCAAAGCTAACGGGGTGGTGAACGGGGCGGAGTCTGCCTCTAGCCCAGCTGCTAGCGGGGCATCTGCTGCTAGCGGGGCAGCTGCTGCAGCAGCTGCTGCTTCAACAGGTCTGTTGTACTGTTAAAGTTAAAGTTACTGCGTATCGGTGTGTGCGGGGTTCGAATCCTGGGCTCACCCGTCACTGACATCGCTTTCGAGTGAGGAAGATGACGTTAACATTAGCTTTGCCGGCTTTTAACATTTACTAATTCAATTGGTCACAATCTGTCGTTTTCCATTAACTAATTATTACGTATCAGTAATGGAAAAATTCCACTAAATTGTTTGTAACGTCCCAAAGTAAATTCCTGTTATTTTTTCATTTGACGTCAGTGTTAAAGTTAGTTGTTTATTTTTATGAGCATTTCTATAGAAGCGTCATGGCCGATGACTGGTCTTTGTGGGTATTTGTCAATAGAGAGATTGATTGTGCTAATTGATTGTGCTAATTGATGATATCAATTGATTGAATATATTCATTGATAGTTAATTGGTGTTTTATAGCAGCTACAAGCAATGAGACAGCTGTTAAATCAAGCAGCAGCTCCCGTCAGTCTACTGCCAATCACAGCAACAGCAATGGTATGACCCCTGCAGCTCCTACAGCTGCTGCAGCTGCTGCTTCTAATACTGAACCACTGCCACCTGGGTATGCTTGTGATAAATCAATCAATCAATCAATCAATCGTTCATGCTATTAGTAGGTCACTGGTTAGCAATCATCTATCAGTGCATCAGTCGCTGGATGTATAGAGAACTGATAAATTGATTGATTGATAGGCAGTGTTGAGATGAGGTATGACGTCAACAACAGGCATTAATTGATTGATTGATTGATTAATTGATTGATTGAAGTGCTGTGTTGAGATGAGGTATGATGCTAACAACAGGCATTGATTGATTGATTGATTAATTGATTGATTGATTGATGGGCTGTGTTGAGATGAGGTATGACGTCAACAACAGGCATTAATTGATTGATTGATTGATTAATTGATTGATTGATGGGCTGTGTTGAGATGAGGTATGATGCTAACAACAGGCTTTGATTGACTGATTGATTGATTGATTGATCGATTGATTGGCAGTGTTGAGATGAGGTATGACGTCAACAACAGGCATTAATTGATTGATTGATTGATTGATTGATCGATTGATTGGCAGTGTTGAGATGAGGTATGACGTCAACAACAGGCATTGATTGATTGATTAATTGATTGATTGCAGTGCTGTGTTGAGATGAGGGATGATGCGAACAACAGGCATTGATTGATTGATTGATTGATTAATTGATTGATTGATGGGCTGTGTTGAGATGAGGTATGACGCGAACAACAGGCATTGATTGATTGATTAATTGATTGATTGAAGTGCTGTGTTGAGATGAGGGATGATGCGAACAACAGGCATTGATTGATTGATTGATTGATTAATTGATTGATTGATGGGCTGTGTTGAGATGAGGTATGACGTGAACAACAGGCATTGATTGATTGATTGATTGATTGATTGATTGATGGACAGTGTTGAGATGCGGTATGATGCTAGCAACAGGCCGTACTATGTTGATCACAACACAAAGACAACGACCTGGGAGCGACCAATGCCTCTACCCCCGGGGTCTGTACACATCTAGCTAAATAAATGGAGTATTAGTAATAATAATAATATTAAAGGTTTAATGACCGTTTCCTCATCCAAGGATGATGTTAGGGACGTCAAGATGATGTCATGGACGTCAGTAATAGTAGTAGCAGGCAAATAAATCAATGTAGTGGTCAAGTCGTGTGTTGATCTCATGATTGATTACTGTAATGATTTTTATTCAGGTTAAAACTTTGTGTTATAATGTAATAAAACTACTGTAATTTATATTGCTTGCAACGTAAAGTTTTTTATGTTCTTTGTTTAATAATAAAGTAGCTCTGATCTCTGATGTTAACGACACTTTGCAATACTTGATGATCTAATGTCAGTGGGTGCGTCATTGTTTAACATAAAATATGTTGCACTTCTCTTGCTATGAAGTACAACAAATTTTAATTTTATGACTGACTGACTTAGATTATGCCTGCACAACAGATGGGGACGAATTAATGAATTCATTAATAGATTGATACATAGCGCATGTACAACAGATGGGAGAGAATTTACATATTCATGAATATATTACTTGGTTGATTTGATTGATTGACCGACTCTACCCGTAAAACTGTTGGGGTAGGATTGATTGATTGATTTTACCTGTACAACAGATGGTAGAGGATTGATTGATAGCTTGATTCATTGGTTCATTGATTGATTGATTGTGCATGCACAACAGATAGGAGAGGATTGATTGATTGATTGAGTGATTGTTTGTGTACAACAGATGGGATAAGATTGATTGATTGCGCGTGTACACAGATGGGATAGGATTGATTGATTGATTGACTAATTGATTGATTGACTAATTAATTGATTGATTGATTGATAGATAGATCAATAGATTGATTGATTGATTGATTGCGCGTGTTCACAGATGGGAGAGGATTGATTGATAGATAGATTGATTGATAGATTGATTGATAGATTGATTGATTGATTGATTGTACATGTACAACAGATGGGATAGGATTGATTGATAGATTGATTGACTGATTGCATGCTTATACAGATGGGACAATATTGATAGATTAATTGATTGATTGATTGCATGTGCTGACAGATGGGAGAGGATTGATTGATTGATTGATTGATAGAGTGATTGATTGCACGTGCTCACAGATGGGAGAGGCTTGATTGATTGATTGATAGATTGATTGATTGCACGTGATGGCAGATGGAAGAGGATTGATTGATTGATTGATTGATTGATAGATTGATTGATTGATTGCACGTGCTGACAGATGGGAGAGGATAGATTGATTCACTGACTGAATTGATAGATTGATTGATTGCACGTGTACACAGATGGGATAGGATTGATTGATTGATTGATTGCACGTGCTCACAGATGGGAGAGGAGGTTTGACAACAGAGGTCGCCCGTACTACGTGGATCACAACACTCGCAGCACAACATGGCAGAGACCCAACCCAGACATGATGAATCACCTGCAGAACTTCCAGCAGTGGCGCCAGAACAGACAGATGGATCAGCTCGCTGACAGGTTCCTCTTTCCTCAGGCTGGGCCCGCCACTGATGATGAGCCTGAACCCCTGCCCAAGCACTGGGGTACGTTGTTGTTGTTATCTGAATACATTTCACACTGGAAATGTGTGTTAGCATATTGTGTAGTGTGACGTGGAAATGTGTGTTAGCATATTGTGTAGTGTGATACGATTTGGCTAAATGAAGATCTTTTCTAGACACAGATAAACTGCGCAGTGTAGCCAATGACAATTTTTGTATTTATGTTGCATCATTATCATCGTCTTCCCTTGAATCCCAGTTTAACTAGGGTCGGGATACGAGTAGACTGTCTCAAATCCTCTCTGTATCATCAGTTAATCCATCATAAAATCAGTATTTATGTTTAAAAGCTGGTAAGGCGTCAGTTTTCTCCCTCGAAAGCGATGTCAGTGACGGGCGAGCCCACTATTTGAACCCTCACCTACTGATCCGCAGTCGAGTATCTTACCAACTTCGCCACTGGCTCCAGCCAATAAACTAAAAAACTTTAAGCTATATTAATTAACTAATTGATTTATTGACTAACTTAATATATTATTGTAGAGAGGAAAGTGGATGGAAATGGGCGTGTCTACTTTGTCAATCATGAGAACAAGACCACCCAGTGGGAGGATCCTAGGACGATGAAGTATGTCTGCATGCTAGCAACTGTCTTAGAGAATACCTCTACCATTATATTTATCTATCACTGTCTTTGTCTATCATCACTGTCACTATCTTTGTCTATCACTATCTTTGTCTATCACTATCTTTGTCTATCACTATCTTTGTCTATCACTATCTTTGTCTATCACTATCTTTGTCTATCACTATCTTTGTCTATCACTATCTTTGTCTATCACTATCTTTGTCTAGCACTATCTTTGTCTGTCAGTATCACTATCTTTGTCTAGCACTATCTTTGTCTGTCAGTATCACTATCTTTGTCTATCACTATCTTTGTCTATCAATATCTTTGTCTATCACTATCTTTGTCTATCACTATCTTTGTCTATCACTATCTTTGTCTATCACTATCTTTGTCTATCACTATCTTTGTCTATCACTATCTTTGTCTATCACTATCTTTGTCTATCAATATTACTATCTTTGTGTATCATTTTCACTATCTTAGTCTATCACTATCTCTGTTCATCACAATCACAGTCTTTGTCTATCATTTTCACTACCTTTGTCTCGCTAGAAAGCTGCAATGAGTTGTGCTGAAGCTGATAGTTCATTAGACTTGTTGTACTGTACGAGCATTAATACCCAAGCTTATAAACGGAAAGATATTCTCGCCGATATCAATCTCTACCATTTGACTTTATGCTCGAGATAACTCCAAATCTGCTTCTTACATCATATGAAACTTTTCTAGTCTCAACTTTATCTTGAGCCTGTTATGTCATATTTCCAAGAATTCAAAACGTTTGCGCGGATTTCGCTCTCTCCTATTGGCTGGAGCCACCTGCGACGGTTGAAAGTCAGCCTCCTGGCGACGACTTTGTTTTAATCTAACGGTGTCATTATCCGCCCGATCTCAACAAGATATAGTTCCATCACATGTAGCTGAAATCAGCTCAGATGCCGAGCGACTTCTCGTTCATAGTATGCAAAAGCGACTTTCGGCGACGATATCGTTCTGATTGAAGCTTCATAGGATTGCACATAATTGTCTTCTGAACATAGCTGCTACTTGCAGCTGCTTGCAGCTACAAGTAGCTGGCTGATTGATATATTGATTTATTGATTGACTGATTGATATATCAATTGATTGATTGCTGATTGCACGGATTGATTGATTGACTGATTGATATATCAATTTTATTGATTGACTGACTGATAAATTGATTAATTGATTTACTGATTGATATATGAATTGAGTGATAGACTGAATGATTGATATATTGATTGATTGATTGACTAATTGATGTATCGACTGATTCATTGACGGACTCATAAATCGATTGATGGATTTACTGGTTGATATATTGATTGATTGACTGATTGATATATTGATTGATTGATTGACTGATTGATATATCAATTGATTGATTGACAGCTCGGCTCAGGAGGACCCCCTACCTGAGGGGTGGGAGATGAGGTACACGGAGGAGGGAGTAAGGTATTTTGTTGATCACAAGAACAAGGCGACCACATTTCAAGATCCACGCGGAGGCATGGCGAGAGGGTAGGAGCCTGTAATACTGTTTAGTACTATTTGACCCGCAGCGTTTAGGATCTTTTTCTTTCTCCTCAGCACATGTTTTTTTCAGATCGTTTGGGGTGAATCGATTTGTAGTGACATGTGATGGGGGACATCATCCTTTTTTGAGGAAGCGGACGTTAAACCTTTATTAATATTATTATTATTGTTGTTGTTGTTATTAGTCACTCTACATTGTGCTACCTTCTTTATTCTCTTTAAATTTACATTTTTGTAGATTTTTGTAAACCATCAGTAGGCTATTGATTAATAGATAGATTGATTTGATTGATCGATTGATCAATTGGACGATAAATTGATTGATTGATTTACCTGTGGGTGCCTAGGGAATATGTGATTGATTGATTGATTGATCGATCGATTGATTGATGGATTGATTGACTCTCAGACCTGTGGGTGCCTATGGGGTACCTGTGCAATACGAGGGAAGTTATGTGATTGATTGATTGATTGATTGATTGACTCATAGACCTGTGGGTGCCTATGGGGTACCTGTGCAATACGAGAGAAGTTATGTGATTGATTGATTGATTGACTCATAGACCTGTGGGTGCCTATGGGGTACCTGTGCAATACGAGAGAAGCTTCAGATGGAAGCTGGGACAGTTCAGATATCTCTGCGCGGTATGTTGCTTTGTTGTTCCTTTAATTGACTGTTAAATTAAGTAATCTAATTGACTAGAAATCTAAGTAATATAGTTAATTATAATGCTGTTCTTTCATCAGAAATCTTGGATAGCTACTGTACAGTGCTGTAGTTTATCTTCAGAGCACTCCAAAAGAAAACACAACAACAAAAATAAATAACAAATTATAATATAGACATAACGCTGTAGTGTTGCTGACCACCCATCATGAAGTTATTTCTAAGAAAATTATGTGGGACTTGTATCAAGGTAATGTACATTTAAGTATTGAATTATTGTTTAAAAGGGTGCTGCTATAAGAAGCTGAATGATTTTAAAGGACTTGATCTAAATATCTGAGGTAATATTGTTAGATAGTTAATATCACAATATTCCATGCTTTTTATTGACGCTAATAATAATTATTCACAGATGGAAGATTTCACTAAGTTAATAAAATAATGAATGGAACAATTGCGAAGACATCAAATGTTTAATTTGTTTAAATTTAAATTAGCTTAATTTTTTTTAATATTTAATTTAATATGTATTGTATTTTAATTAAATTTAATTTATTGTATTTTAAAAATTTTATATTTAATTTAATTTGTATTTGTATTTTCTATTTAATTTGTTGCTGTCTGCAGAATAACTTTCTGCCTGGTCACGTCAAGATAAATGTTTCAAGAGAAAATCTGTTTGAAGATTCTTTTCAACAAGTATGTCTGTCTCTCTACTTGTATCTCTGTGTATTGCTGCTTGTGTGTGTGTAAGTGTGTGTGTGTGCTTGTTTGTGTGATGTAACCTATAGAAATTTATATTTAGATAAAGGCTAAAGCTAATGTTAATGTCAGCTTCCTCACTCGAAAGCGATGTCAGTGACGGGCGAGCCCAGGATTTGAACCCCGCACATACTGATCCACGGTCGAGTATCTTACTGACTGAAGCCAGTGGCGATGTAAAAATTTACCTTTTCAGTGGTATTTGAAAATTACCTAAAGTAGTAAAGTTTCTGAAATGGATGATTTTGCTGAAGACATCTGAAGAAATCGTAAAATAATGTTACTAACATTTAATATTACTAGTGACATCTTTTGAGTGATAGAAATGCTGTTAATCAAGTTAGCATGTAATTACTAGTGACATCTGTGGAATGATTTTATGTAGATAATGAGGTTGCAGCCCTTTGACCTCAGGCGACGCTTGTATATAATTATAAAAGGAGAGGAGGGACTTGATTATGGTGGAATCGCTAGGTGAGTTCTGTAAACATTAAATTATTTTGTTGTTTAATTATTGTGTATTTTCTTGGAATCAATCCTGTTAGTCTTCGTTTAGCTCATTACAGACCACACCAGTGGTAGCCATACTTTGTCTATTATAAAAGCTTTGTAAGCTTTGTTTCTCCAGTAACTGAAGAAAAGTGTGATTCTGAGAACTAAGGAAGGCAAAGGGAAATCACCTCAGAAGCCATATTTTTCGAAACTACATTTAAGTGTGATTTAAGTTCTAAATTACATTTAAGTGTGAATAAGGCCTAGCCAATGTATTATTTTGTTGATTGATGGAGTGCTCTTTATGGAGCGTGACTGCTAATTGAGTAGGAATGTGTACCTTGGACCTGCCAAATGACAGAACACTAGAGAGAGAGAGAGACAGTTGCTATATTCTCCGCTATTAACTGCTTTAATGTTCTGCTTCTTCCCATTACAATCTCCAGTACTCTCAATGTAAGCTCCTGTAAAACTGACTGCACGATTAATCACAATAATAATAATTATTATTATTAGTAGTATTATTGTTATTATTATTATTGTTATTGACAAGTAGTGGTTATAAACAAGTGTTTTGTATTTGATGTTTGTCAGGGAGTGGTTATAATTTATAAACAAGTATTTTGTATTTGATTTGTATTTTGTATTTGTATTTTGTATATTTGTCAGGGAGTGGTTTTTCAACGTATCGCACGACGTGTTGAACCCGATGTACTGTCTCTTTCAGTACACGAACAACAACAGCTACGGGCTGCAGATAAACCCCGCTTCCTCCGTCAATCCTGATCATATCATGTACTTCAGATTCATTGGTCGGTTCATTGCCATGGTAAGCTATCAATCAATCAATAGATCAATCAGTACTTTACCCTGATCATATCATCTACTTTAGATTCATTGGACGGTTCATGGCCATGATAATCTATCAATCAATCAATAGATCAATTAATGCTTTACACTGATCATATCTTGTATTTTAGATCATTGAATGGTTTATTGCCATGGTAATCTATCTATCAATCAATCAATGGTGTACTTTAACCCTGACCATATCATGTACTTTAGGTTCATTGTCACTTATTCAGTATTCGGCTCATATGTAGTTTTTACTTGAGGCGTATATTCTACCCCCTGTGCTACCATCGTCATCATCATTCTAGAATATTCTTGACGTTCCTGACATCATACTTAGGCGAGGAACTGGAGTTTAAATATTTTATGTAAATAAGGACTGGCTAATCTCGTTTGCTAATGCAGGATGTGAGACCAACAACAACGACATCCATACTCAACAGTTTACCAGTGTTTGCAATATAGCTTTGAGTAGCACGTGACTTGTAATGATGAATTTGGCTTAGATTGAAATCTCTTTTATCATTCAACAGATAAAGCTAAAAAACTAATGTTAACGTCAGTTTCCTCTCTCGAAAGTGAACTTTATTGTTCACTTTCGCGTGAGAGTTTGCTATTGAGTGAGGAAACTTTCTTTATTGTTCTGAAATTTGCTTTATTTTTGATTAATTGATTGATTCTTCAATCAATTAATCAACAATACTGGTTGAGTAACTGATGATGAATGATTTGTTATAGGTTTAATATCTGATAGGTAATTGATTGATATCCAGGCGCTCTATCATGGTAAGTTTATCGACAGTGGTTTCTCGATGCCGTTCTACAAGAAGATGCTCAAGAAGCCTCTGATGATAGGAGACATCGAAACAGTGGACCCTGAGTTCTATAATTCCATCATCTGGATCAGGTAGGTTGATCCAGTGTTAGATTAAATTTGATTGATTAAATATTTAATTGATTGACTGATTGAGTGATGGATTGATTGATTGACTGATTGATTGGTTGATTGATGATTTGATTGGTTGATTGATTGATTGATTGATTTCTTAACTGATTGATCGATTGGTTGACTGATTGACTGATTTAAAAATTGATTGATTGATTGACTGATTAATTATTTGATTGATTGATTACTTGATTGATTGATTGATTGATTGACTGATTGATTGATTTATTAATTTATTGACTGATTAATTGATTGATTGATTGATTGATTGATTATAGAGACAACAACGTTGACGAGTGTGAGCTGGAGTTGTACTTCTCGACGGACTTTGAGATCCTGGGCAAGGTAGAGGAACATGAGCTGAAGCCTGGAGGTAAACAGATCAGAGTGACTGAAGAGAACAAGGCTGAGTACATCAAGTCAGTCCCCATCTCTCTCGTTGTTAATCTTGTTGCTGAATTTCATTTTAACCGGGATGGATAGAATAATCTAGACTTATAATCCAGACTAATCGAGCAGGAAACTATCGTTAATTTTGGCTTTAGCATTTTTAATGTTTGTTTGCATTTACTGAAGAGTAGAGCTACGCAGTTACCTTTAAATTCTTCAATAAATAACCAGATTAATTAATTAATCGCTTAATTAATTAGTAAATCACTTAATTTAGTCAGCTACTAAATATATCAATTCATTTTCTGAGTTTTACCATTGTATATCAAATCATCGTCATCATGGAATGTTAAATATTAAATCATCATCATCGTCGTGGAAGCTTAACTGATATCATGACTGCTGCGTTTGAAATCAATTCTCATGCTTCTTGTGGCCTAGTCGCTGCAACGTCGGTTGTGGCCTTTGAGTTCCCAATACAATTTCAAACAAAAGCAGCTATATGCGGAGTGATTGACTGATTGATTGATTGATTGACTGACTAACTGATTGACTGATTGATTGAGCGACTGATTGATTGATTGACTGACAGATTGACTGACTGACTGATTGATTGATGCGCTGCAGTTTGATGATTCAGTGGATATTCACGCGGGGTATAGAGGAACAGATGAAATCTTTTCTCGACGGGTTCAACGAGGTCGTACCACTCCAGTGGCTTCAGTACTTTGATGAGAGAGAACTGGAGGTCTGTTAGTCAATCAATCATTCAATCAATCAATCAATCATTTCAGTGAGATAGTACCACTTCAGTGGCTGCAGTACTTCGATGAGAGAGAACTGGAGGTGTGTTGAATCAATCAATCACTTAGTCATTTAATCATTCAATCAATCACTTAATCAATCAATCATTCAGTCAATCACTTAATCAATCAATCATTTAATCAATCAGTCAATCACTTAATCAATCAATCATTCAGTCAATCACTTAATCAATCATTCAATCAATCAGTGAATCACTTAATCAATCATTCAATCAATCGATCACTTATCAATAAATTATTTCAGTGAGATAGCACCGCTCCAGTACTTCGATGAGAGAGACTTGGAGGTCTGTTAATCAATCAATCATTCAATCAATCACTTAATCAATCATTTCTGGTGTCATACTCTTTGATTTCCTGCTTTAATTTATCCAAGCTCTCTACTAATTCAATAGATATATTGTATGATTTTGTATTGTATTGTATGGTTTTGTATTGTATTGTATGATTCTGTATTGTATTATATGGTTTTTATTGTAATGTATTGCATTGTATTGTATTGCATTGTATTTTATTGCCCTGTATTGTATGGTATCTGCGCGCAGTTAATGCTGTGCGGCATGCAAGAGATAGACGTAAATGACTGGGAGAAGCATTCTATATACCGTCACTACACTCGTACCAGCAAACAAGTGCAGTGGTTCTGGAAGGTTTGCTACCTTTATTTCACTTTCTTATTCTGATTATATTTCACTCGACTTATAATTCTTATCAATAAGAATAGGTAGGTAGGTAGGTTGTAGTGTTAAACACAATACAACCTACCTACCTTCCTATTCTTATTGATCGGAACGTTTCATTGCGTCAAATATTAATGCCTTCACCCATCACGTTACCTACCTACCTAGCCTCTATATGATCTGATAGTTATTATGCTTATTGCGCTGAACAATATATAACAGCAAATATTAGCGCCTTCATCCATCATGTTACCAGTGGTCAACACTGCACCGCTGTTGTTGTGTCGATAAAGTCTGCCAATCCTGAAGCAGTCTCCGTGATGGTAGCTTTCTATTCAATTTGACTATTTTCGTGTGCTTGTTTTTAATTTGTATGGTGTATGCTGTGTTTTGATCTAATAAACATGAGAAGGCGGTTGATTGATTAGTTGACCGATTGACTGATTGATTGATTGATTGATAGTTTGTGAGAGAGTTGGACAACGAGAAGAGGACTCGGCTACTTCAGTTTGTAACAGGAACGTGTCGACTGCCTGTCGGTGGATTCTCTGAACTCATGGGTGAGTGTTGTTGTTGTTGTTGCTCTACCAGCACGTGTAGACTGCCTGTGGGTGGTTTCTCTGAACTCCTGGGTGAGTGTTGTTGTTGTTGTTGTTATTGTTGCTCTACTAGCACGTGTAGACTGCCTGTGGGTGGTTTCTCTGAACTCCTGGGTGAGTGTTGTTGTTGTTGTTGTTACTCTACTAGCACGTGTAGACTGCCTGTGGGTGGTTGTTGTTGTTGTTGTTGTTACTCTACTAGCACGTGTAGACTGCCTGTGGGTGGTTGTTGTTGTTGTTGTTGCTCTGTGAGTTCTCATTGATAGAAAGATCTGTAATATGTCGACAGTCTCTAACCATTTAATTTATCTATCTAAAGTTAAATTAAATGTAAGAATAGAAATCATTTTTATTTGTTAATAATTACCAACAGTTACAATTTTAACCACCTACTCATATTTGAATTGCGTAGTTTATATAGCAAGGCGTAACTGTTATGTATTTAGTTCTCTGTACACATCAGGTTTTCTGCAGCATGTCGGTTTTTTTCAATAAATAAATATCGTGTATTTTAGGCAGGTTGTAGTGTGTTTAACGTTAAGGTTAAAAAGCACAAGGCGTCTCTTAAAGACGACTCTACACACTCGAGCTACCGTCATAAAGATTAAGGTAACAGTAAGTTACTGGTATGTAACTAACCATGCAGTAACTAGAACTGCTATAAACCACATCATATCATCCTGACCACATCATCTTGTATTTTACATTAGATCATATTACATTAATTATAAGTGATTATAATACGGCGTATAATAATGGTGTTTGCGAAATTACAGTTATTCTAATAAGTGGCTTATAATAATGGTGTTTATTTGTTGTGAATGTTAGGGAGTAACGGGCCGCAGATGTTTTGTATAGAGAAGGTTGGTAAGGAGACCTGGCTGCCCCGCAGTCACACGTGCTTCAATAGACTCGACCTTCCTCCGTACAAGAACTACGAACAGCTCGCCAGCAAACTCAACTATGCCATAGAGGAAACAGAAGGGTTCGGACAGGAGTAATTTAAATGAAATTCTGATTGAAAATTGTGGTGTTCTGTGATGGAGTTTAAATTGCGTTAAATTTACTTGCAATTTACTTGATTTAAATTTACTTGTTACTTTTCTGAAGAATGGTGATAGAAAGTTTGTATAAGTCAAGAAATATTTCAATTCCTGCTGCTCGTTCAGTAATTATAATTAGCTAGTTTTTAATAATTGTAATTATTTACCTAATTTTAGTCGTGTAAGGAATTTATAGAATCCCAACCGTAGTTAAACTGGGATTTTCCTCTGCAGAGGAAGATGATGATGCAAGAATTTTTTTAATTTTAATATCGTTCAGGAAAACAATTACTGCAACATTTAATGAATTGAGGTCATGATTTATCTCCATTGTTAACCTTTTCTCCTTTTTGTTCGCACTGGTTGGAAATCTCTGTTTTCTAAATCATATGGCGATCGCTTATTGGGAGATGGAAGGGTTGTAAGAGGAAGTGATTGTATTAGACAATTAGTTGTGATCATTGAATGATAGCTCATCTACTTCTATACAACTGACTGATCCATTGATAGGCTTGCTGATAAGAACTTTATTGATTCTGTACATAGCTCTTTGATAAGAACTTACTGATGAAAACTCGTAAAGATAATGTATATAACACACATTGTGATTATTTGTCCTGTATGCATTCATATTGATTCCTCTCGTACGTGTATTATATTATTTGTGGTATTTTTGGGTACAGTGTGTGACTACTGCGCAGTGAGATGATTGGTAGGATGACAAAATGGGGTTGAAAATAATTCCCTCCTCTCACAGAGACGTCCCTGACATTGCCTTAGGACGAGAAACTAGATGTTAAATTCCTATTGATTAATAATTTTAACGTCTGTTTTGATATTACAAGATGTCATATTGCTATGAACGGTTTGGGTAGGATTCGAACCGAAGGTCTCTAGCTTACTGAGCAACACGCTACTTGCTCAGCCACACGCTCTACAAGTAATAAAAATAACAATAATAAAGGTTTAACTTCCTTTTCCTCATCCAAGAATGATATCAGGGACGTCCCCACAGCACACATCACTAAGTAATGAGAGATCACACTGAGCTGATGTCTGAATGAACACTGTGTCTATGGGAAGTGTGTTGTATTGTGAAGTAGATAAAAAGAAGTATTACGTACTAAATTGAATTTAAATGAAAGATTTGAGCGGTTTGTTACGAGCTGTATTATAAATAGATGGAAATGAGAGGTTTTTAATATTATAGTACTTGAAGAAAAGATTTACTCCTGTGTATTTGTGAAATTTTAGTTTATTTACAGTTATCATCATGAAAATGTTATTTTACCAACAAGTAAACCCTCGAGAGAATCTGTTGTATTAATTGAGAGGATTGTTAACAAGTGAATTACTGTTTTAAATGTTCGTATGATTACTGTATTTGCTATTCTAATACCACTTTTGTATAACTGTACTAGGACATACTATTGTAATTTAATGCGCTATACAGTGTATGTATATATTGCACGGTAATAAGTTAAGTTTGATAATCTGATAGGGTATTTAATTAATATATTGAGTGTCAAAGATGTTCTAAACTTTACGCACAGACTAAATGATTTATGTTTCTTTGTCAATTTTGTATATATTAGTTGATTGATTGATTATATTTATTAGACTGCAACCATTATTCTTTTATTTTTTTATTTAATATACAATGACAAAACTCAGAAAATGAATTTATATTTAGTAGCTGACTAAATTAAGTGATTTATTAATTTTTTAAGCTATTAATTAATTAATCTGGTCATTTATTGAAGAATTTAAAGGTATTTATGTGTTGAGGTCAATTTGAGATATTTTCACTGCATGTGACATGAAGCACTTTATTCTCTATTTATCCACACTAGTTATTGGTGTTTAATTTGATAGAATACCACTTAGATTAAAAGGCAAATTTTATAGTTCTGTGGTAAGGCCAGTAATGATGTATGGTTCGGAATGTTGGGCACTAAAAAGGGAACATTTGCAGAGTTTACATGTGGCAGAAATGAGAATGTTGCGTCTAATGTGTGGAAGAATTAGGAAGGACAGAATGGAGAATGAATATGTGAGGAAGAATTTGAATGTCGAGGGGATCGGGGATAGGTTGGCTCAGTTGAGATTGAGATGGTATGGGCATATCCTGAGAAAGCCAGACGAGGATGTAGTAAAGAGAGTTTGGAGGGAAGAGTTGGATGATAAGCTAGAGAGAGGTAGACCACAATCGAGTTGGGATGCGGTGATTCAGTGGGACATGAAGAATAGAGGAATGACTGATGATATGGTGTGGAACAGAGAGGATTGGAGAAGGTCTATTCGTATCCCGACCCTAGTTATACAGGGATTTAAGGGAAGATGATGATGATGTTATAGCTGATATTAAAACTTTTTTAGTTCTTTCTTGGTCTACTCGAAATATTAATATTCTCTTTCATATATCGCATGATTAGCCTGTTCTGTGTGTAATGTTAGCCCTAGCGTGTAATTATGACCTAAGAGGTAACTTGTGATATTTGTTACATAGGCTTTTAACTCCGTTCTACTTATACTATCGAATGTTTTCATGTGATTTCTGTATCATCTGCGCTCTGTAAAAATTTACTGTTCGAATTATTATTTTAGCAATTAATTGAGTAATTTACTATAAAATACAGATAATATTATAGCACCTAATTTGCAAGAATAGATTTATAGCTGCTCTCGTAGGCTAGCTCTGGATCAACAGTTCAAAACTATACATATCTCTTAACATATATTAACTCAATAGAATTTAATATTTTTAACATTTTGCATGAATTGTGGTTATGTAATTATCATGTGAACTAGAATTGTCATATGAATTTAATGTCATAACAAAATCTTGTGAGGCAGAATTGTCATTTGAATTTAATGTCATAGAAATATCTTGTGAACTAGAATTGTCACATGAATTTAATGTCATGTCAACTCTGCACGTCGTCGGAACTTCGTCCTCCTATGACCTATGTGTCCTCCCTGAGGTTCTATGCAAGTACGCTAACAATATGCAGCAGCAGGGAATACCGTTTAGCTATTGTTGTTCAAATAGTACTGTGTCATCAGAGCTTAGATTCTTTCACGAAATTTTCAGGGGGGAGGGGGTGATAAAAAATAGCGGGTAGTACGAAATAAGTTTACTTCTTTAAAGGCTTAATATTCTTAACTTTTCCCATTTAAAATAAAGTGACGACCTTTCTGTCTTAAAATGTTGACCTATGTATTGTGCTTTTTTAATCTGCAATAGCTCGTCTTTGGATGAGGGAGGGGGGGGGCTAAAATTAGATTGTGGCGGCGGGTTGCCGTCTGTGTTAACATATAAAGAAGAGGCTATGAATTCCATTTGAGTTCCATATTTGCTCCAAAGTATTGCTCTATCACAATATCATATTGCTCTATCACAACATTATATCGCACGATCGAATGACGAAAGATAATTTGTAGTTTATCCCTCTCACCCCTATTCTCATTCCCCCATTGCTTTCAGTGGATGAGAATTATTTTCGACCCCATTTTGACTTCCCACCCATTTCTTTTTCTCAATTCTAGAACTAAAATGGTCGGCCACGCAGTTTAATTTTAAGTTACAGAATATTTGTAAAGTTATTTATTTCGCATGCATAAGTAACAGACTTCTCGTTTATTTGATTAAATAACGACTTGTCTGAATAGTATCTCGTTTATTTGATTAAATAACGACTTGTCTGATTAGCATCAAAAGTTGTTAACAGATAACTCTTAGAGCATTACAAGAATTCTGAGGTTAATAATAATTATAATGTATTTAACGTCAGTTCTATCGTTCAGCAGGGACATGGACGCTCTGCTGAGTGTTGAACAACAACAACAATAATATAATAATAATAACACACATTATAGTGAAATGATCAACTATGTTGATATCCATCACTTTTAATACCACATGTTATATCCGTTAGGCAATTTAGTCCATTTTCCGTGTAGCCAGTCCATTGAATGTCCGAGATTTTACTCTCAGATCAGCGCGGCTGGGATTCGAACCCACGAGGGTTCAATTCACGTCAGGATCTGTCATTTAAAACTTCATGACGTCATCTACACCTCTAACTATTGCGCTATCGAGACATTCAAAACAGAATTAAAGTGCTACTGTCGTTCATGATAGCATTGAGCATTGTGGCGTGTTAAGTGCAGGTTTAGTCTCTAATCAAAATGACTTGTTATGCCAAAACTTGTTGATTCTGTGCGCAGAATGTTGCCTCGATGATTGTGGCAGAACTAAATGCTGTGTGCACTATTTAATTATATTATGGAAGATGTCTACGATGTTCGTTCCTATTTTGTATTGTTATATTTCTACGGGTCGTCATCGTGAGCATAGTGGACTAAACTGTCACTGATTAATTATAATTTCGACTGCCAATACACAATTATATCAAACAAAACTCAAATGTTGTTCAACACTCATAAACCAGCTATCCTGATAATTTGTAATAATGTCATCAGCAACAAAGGCACTACTTTTCACGTGTAGAGGCGTATGACATGCAGTACTTCATGACTACTATAGGTTTTTACTGTAGAGGCTCAGAACAGAAGACAGGTATTTCTAAAGTTCAGCTCTTACTGCTTCAACAGCTCCTGAAACATGTACATATAAAACATTCCGATGTAGTTAGTTACGATGCATATATATGAATATCAATAAAAATACTATATTAATATAAATTAAACTTAATATTTTGAAGAAAATATATATAGGTTAGTTTCATTTAAATAAGGATAGCATTTTAATGTGAAAACGTAGCATATTGGAGTAAACAAAAATAGCATTTTAATCTAAGCCGGAGCACTTTACACAAAGTATAACCCTTCCAAGTGTTGCAAAAAACGTTAGCAAAGTAATCATGCCAATTTAATAATTAAGCATACACGCCCTAATCCAAATATCTTTCATTTACTATTACATTAGAGCGCTTGGTAACGTAGAACAATAGATAAACTATAGAATATCAGATAAGTTATAAAACACTTGATAAGTTAGAGGACCAGATAAGATATGGAATACCAGATAGGATACACACCTTCTATAGGACATAATATTGAATTTCATATAACGCAGTAGATAGGATATAGAGCAATATATAGTAAATACAGCATTAGATAAGATAGAGGGAACCATATATGATTTATAACACTATCCAATAAATACAAAACTAGATAAAATATACAGCATTAGATAAGATAGAGGGAAAAACCAACGATATAGAACACTATCTAAGACACATAAAATTAGATCAGATAGCTATACAGCGCTAGATAATATATAAAGCATTAGATAGCATATACATTTACAGCGCTGTATAAGATGTAAAAAATTAGAATAAGATATAAATTAACTAAATAAATGAACAAGTAAATAGACTATCAATATGAATAACTTAACGGATTAAACAAGCTATAGAGCAATAGATAGGGTACAGGACACAAGATAAGGTACAGGGCATTAGATAGGGTACAGGGCATTAGATGGGGTACAGGGCACTAGATAAGGTACTGGACATTAGATAGGGTACAGGGCATTTGATAGGGTACAGGGCATTAGATAGGGTACAGGGCATTAGATAGGGTACAGGGCATTAGATAGGGTACAGGGAAGTAGATAGGGTACAGGGAAGTAGATAGGGTACAGGGCATTAGATAAGGTACAGGGCACTAAATCTGATACAAGGCACTAGATAGGGTCAGGACATTAGATAGGGTACAGGGCATTAGATAAGGTACAGGGCACTAAATCTGATACAAGGCACTAGATAGGGTACAGGACATTAGATATGGTACAGGACATTAGATAAGGTACAGGACACTAGGTAGGGTACAGGGCATTAGATGGGGTACAGGGCACTAGATAAGGTACTGGACATTAGATAAGGTACAGGACACTAGGTAGGGTACAGGGCATTAGATAAGGTACAGGGCACTAGATAAGGTACTGGACATTAGATAGGGTACAGGGCATTAGATGGGGTACAGGGCACTAGATAAGGTACTGGACATTAGATAGGGTACAGGGCATTAGATAGGGTACAGGGCATTAGATAAGGTACTGGACATTAGATAGGGTACAGGGCATTAGAGAACCCATAAGACAATAGAAGATTATCCATACGACAATAGAAAATATCTACAATTATTAGATATATACGCACAGAGACACTGATGACGATAGTGATGATGATTATGATCTTCCACTGTCTCTCCACATTGGATTCTCTTCCACAATAGTCCACGGCTCACTCTTGCTCATCACACAATCTGCACGTAACACCAACAACAGTGTTACAGTGCAGCAGACTATCAACATTTCTAACTAGGGGGGGGGGAGGGTTGTAGATGAGGAGGCGTCAGGATGATTAGAGGAAGATGAGGGGTTACGAAGCAGCTCCTGATGTCCACGAATCTTACAACAAATCAATATGCTTATGTTTAATCAGCTGATTTAATATATTAATTACTGGTGAGTCTACAGTAAACAGTTAACATATATATTTCTAATTGCTATAAAGTTGACAGCTGTTGTCTCAGTTTTTGACCCCGGTCCTAAGCATCTAACTTGTTCTTGGCATGCTCTGAGAGCTGTTTGGCCTTCGAGAAACCAAGCTATAGAAGTAAGACTTGATCAGAGGTGTATCTCTGAGTGCGGTGAGAGATGCCTCCTTTCTATAAGGAGCGACAGAAGCAAATAAAGGCAGTCGATGCAGGAGAAGGATGATACGAGTGGATGTCTCCCGAGGAGGTGCAAGATTTCGATTGGAAGGGGGAGTGGTCCCATGAAGTCATTGACCTGAGGACATGGATTGTTTATTATCGTAGGACAGGACCTGGACCAGACGACGAGAAGGTGTCAGACCGATCAATCAGTCGTCAATACTTAGGAGATCATACTTTGACGCCTTTATGTTGCCAGTGTCCCAGAGCAGAAAGTTTTAACAGAACTTAGGTACCCAATAACTTATCTTGATCTCGACACTAGCCTACGTATGGACTTATATAATAACCTGTTAGCGACTCGACGCTACGATGATCAATCTCAAACCCAATCTGGTATTTACAAGCAGGATAGACCGATGCTGAATTCGCTGTACAATATCGAATCATCCGTTGTAATCAACAATTTGAAAGTCTCGAGTCACTTGGAGATGCTGTGATTAGACTAAGAAATTTTCCGCAGGATGTGGTAGAATATTTAGACACCTCAAACAGCCCATTATATGCAATCCTTAGATCTCACATACTACGGGCCACTTAAGAAAAATTATTAAGCATAATATGACACGTGGATAGTGAAACAACCGAGGCGAAGAATATATATCAATTAGAATAATGTTGAATACGAATCATCTTATACATGAACACGATCATGTATAAGAATCTACATGATCGTGCTTTGTTGTTTGTCAAAGCCAACATTAAAAGAATTACTGTGGATAAATCAGCCCAAAAGTTAATCAATCTCAATAGCCTTCAGTTAACTTTTTTGCCTTACAATAACAATAGATAATTTTAAACGTCGATAAAGAGAGGCGTAGATAGATAAAGAGGAAGTCCTTGCAAAAGCTGGATGGTACGTGTGGCTGCATCCAGAGGAAATGGAAGATTTTAATGGACGGGATACTGACCCCAACAGGTCATCTAGAGGGGGACGTTCATAGTCCACTATCATAGATTTGCAGAAATCCTATTAATATTTAATTTACTCAAGGGGGACTGTTAGTCTCGCGCTCAAAACATTCTACTCTAGTACAACTTTCGTAGCCATTACAAAATTGCTCTAAATTTAGCATTTGAATAACCAAAGAGAGCATTTGAATAACACTATGAAATGTTTATGAATTAATATTAATATGTCACTAGAAAGGAAGAGGATCCTTTGAGCAGGATGTGTACATACTGATGGAAGCAGCACGAAAACGACGGGAACGGAAACAGGAGCCTCAGAACGCAGGGGAGAAGGCGGATAGGTGTGGGACCTGCAACTGTCAAGATCGGAACAACATCTGCTCGTTCAGCTAGCCACCACAGCACGCCATCTAGATCTGCGAGGATCACAGACACTACCGATACTCTTTCGAACAACCCGGTGATAGATCTGGGAGAGCAATGAACGCTTCGATTAAACTCACCAAGGCCTCAAAGGAAACATTCGGGGTCTCCGGAAAATCTCCAACCAACTCAATGGGAGACTAAGCTGTTTTTAAGGGTAGTCATGTCAGCATGGGCGAAAATCTGATGGATCTGGAAGTCCTCGACTGTTGAGGTAGACTCCGTCTACAATAGACAAATCTATACACTCTACTAGAGTGCCTAGTGAGCTGCTCCCATATGACGCGAGCCGACCCAGGGCAAGAGTTTGCAAGGCAAAAGAACAGAGAAACGATGAGACAGCTTTCGTGAGTCAACCCGCGGTATCTTGCAGCTTCACGGAGCTGCAGGTTACACACAGGTAAACTGTAGATATAGATATAAATGGTTGTAGCACACTGGACTTTATCGGCGATGTTTTTAGAGAGGGTTCCTCACACGACGCCGTGGAATACAAGGCTGAATAGGCCGTCAACTATCTCAGTTGGAACCAATCGATCACACATAATCCTGGTAGCTTGCTGGAAGCCTACAACCAGGAAACAACGGCGATGGGTGGACTTCTGGAACACGACCCATTATACTTCGAGATACTGTCACGAGGGACAGAACAAACAAATATATTGTTAAAATTATCTAACAGTTCGAAGAATGAGGGATTGATGTCGCTCTTCGTGCCGACGGCGTCGGCACGTGACGTGACGTGCAGTCACGTGACGTGACGTGCAGTCACGTGACGACGGAAACGGAGGTCACCATTAGGTTACGCAATTGTTCAGTGACTTATAGCACCAAACAGTGGATTTCTATGAGTTTTAGAAACTCCATAGGAATGAAGATATATAATTTAATCAAGGACCTGCTAAATATATTGTCGGAGCATCCCGGAGCGAGTAAGAAAATCATCATGCTTGAGCTTTCAAAGCGATGGATCGGCGAAAAAACTGAGAATGAGATGGAGACTTGTTTGTATCTTCTAGTCAGAGGATTTCGATATGTTGCCCAAGTCGTTCTGATAAAAAGAGTCCCGGAGGGGATCCAGCTGGTCTAACGGTTTGGAGTGGACTTTGAGGAGGGTTTGGATTTGGCAGCGAATTGCCTATGGCCTGGATGAACTTCAATAACAAACATGAATCTATATAATAATAAATACTAGAAATCGGTGAAAGAATGTGTAGCAAATAACTGTAGGGTAGATATACGTCATTATATTCCATAATTATAGAGACGGTGTAACTATTCTAATAGTGCATACAGCTATTAAAACACGAATGAGAGACTGTAGTCATTAATTCACCTAAGGACTGAGTAATGTATTATTTATCTTAGTAAATATCGTATCATGTCTCAACTCATCTAAGTACTGTATTATGTATCAATTCACCCAAGTACTGTATCATTCACTCAAGTCATGTATCAGGTATTAATTCATCGAAGTAACGACATTAGGAACTAAGCTGCGCGCGTTAACTGTATTAATACGGTGAGAAGCAGTATGTATTATCAGTAGAGTATATAAGTGACAGAGGTAGCAGTAGGAGTTAGTTCAGAGCAGTTGGTCGAGTAGAGTCAGTTCAGTTAGAAGAACTATTTTGCAGAATTGATCGTTTACGTGTTGTGGACATTTGCACATTCCAGGTAGACATTCGATATTTATTTTACAACGTATAAGTGTGGTTCTATTGAAGTAGTTTTAGTAAACGTATTGAATTGAACAGTTACTCTTATTGTTAATTAATAATAAAACTTATAGTAATGGGTGTAGTTCCCAATCGACGGAAAGTAGTAAGTAGTTTAGGTAATCAATCAATTACTTAGTCCAACTGCCTCTCAGTTAATCACTCGTCCACTTCAACGATCAGTTAATATAGCAAGTAGTAACTCGGTTGCTTCACACATAGAATCAATCAGACGCTAGCTTGCCCCAGGGGTTTCCAAGCTGACCTACAGCTCGCCACACTTAGCCGTTTGCAAGTAATTAGTCTCTCCTACGATCACGATACAAGAGGCGCGCTAAGTAGGAGTTAGTAGTACCCTTTAGAATTAGTCTATTTAGGTTTACCACCCCAAGGTTGGCGCACACTAGATCCAACGTACCTCAATCAGAAGTTATCAACTAAAAGATATAAGAGTAGAGACGAATAAATAACTCAGAGTCCGCAAAAGTGCAGACTCACACACAGATAACAGCGGGTAAGGGTCTAAGTAGCTTAAATAAACATAAAGCCCCGTTGGCTGTACATTGTGGAGAACCGGGGTGTACTGGAATTATACTGTATACTGGATGCCTTGATCAGTCTCCACGCTGTCGGACAAGTAAACTCCAACGGTCCAACCACAGGGAGTGGAATCCAGTATATGGCATAATGACGAACAATCCTACAGGTTCCGATCACTCAACGGGCTTAGGAAGCTCAGGAAAATTCATGCCACACCAAGCCCGGCAAGGACTTTGTCATACATTGAGACGGCAAGACAGGTGGCGGACTGGACGATAGGCTACATAACTATCGGTTAGATCAGTTAGATCAGCATAGACCAGAATCACTTCTGGAAGCGTTCAAATTAGAGACCAATAACAGCGCAATACTGGTAGTTGATTATGAATTTTATTTTGAAACACTACTAAAAGGAATCGAGAGAGCGCTAATTCTGGCCAAAAAGTCTAGCCTTCTGCTTCCAGCTACAACGGCAGTAGTATACTATCCGGGATTACGCTACCGTTTTGCATTTCTAGAACGACCACTTTTTTATAGTAGTCTTATTTACTATTTTTGTCTCGCTCAATCCCATTCGCTCACCAAAAATATTAAAAAACTATTATAAAAATCGTTCCAGAAATACAAAATAGTAGCGTAATCCCGGATAGTATACTACTAAACTATAAAAACCATAAATTACTACCACTATTTTATTGTAGCGATCCTGGAGCATGCGTACTATATTTTTTAGAACAAGCATAATTCCTTTAGTATACTACTAAACTATAAAAACCATAAATTATTACTACTATTTATTGTAGCTATCCTGGAGCACACACTATCAGTGCTATATTTTTTAGAACAATATTTTATACCAACATTAAAATACAATCGGTCTAATATGAATACCATCATCCATCACAACACCTTTTGTATATAAAGGAGATAACCCTACTTTATTCTGTTCATACGTTTTCATCTCTTTCTGATCATACCGAAACCCCTTATTAATACCATTAATAACCTCACCTTCACGCAAGCATTGTATATATTTTTCTTTATTTATAGTGCTATTACGCTTCTGTAAACCTTTTGATGAAGCCTTATCTTTAACATTTCCCCATACATAATATGTTTTACTACATAATGCCACCATACCTTCCCCTTCATATTCTATTTTAAATAATCCTGGAGTTCTATTTGAATATTTATCTGTTGAAAACCATTTATGTTTATTCTCTTCATAATCATCCCTTAATTCAGGTTGAATTAACTTCTCAAAATCATCAGTCATAGCCATATAAACCGAATCTGTATCCATCTCTATATACTGGAAATCTGATCTATCAATATATTTATCTATATAATCATAATAAAACTGTAACATCCTTAACTTTGAATCATCATATATACTACATGCAATTTGGATAGGCATATCTTGGTAAACCTTTCTAGCTTTTTAGTTACTTCGTACACCCCGTTATATTCTTTTGCACCATAATAAAAGTGATCGTTTTTAGCTCTATTGAACTGTACTTTAGTACAATGTTTAACCTTTTTGAATTTATTCTTATTCAAACCCGTTCTTCCAAAAGCTGAATTACCAATAAGTTTACACCCTTCAGCAATTATTGCATACTTTGTATCTATATCTCCTTTTCTTCTTTCATCTGATACCCATTCCATAAATCCCTTCAGTACTCTTCCCCTCTTAGCTTCAATAACTCCATGTAATTTACTAACAACACATCCATGCTCTATTAACCATTTTAGTCTTGTAGATTTAATTAATATCTTTTCTGCCTTTAATGTAGCCATAAGTTTTTTACTTTTCGTAGGTTTTCTATCCTACTTCTCAAGTAAAGCTTGTGTATATTCTCCACATACACTTTCATCATACTCCCTATTTTGAAATATTGGACACATCTCACTAAAATAATTCCACTTATCTTCAGGTACTTCAATATCAACTTTCATAAATCCAAAGAACTCCCCAGTCAAAAGTTCTTTTTCATACTTTACCCAATCACTAGTTTCTTGCCAATATAATTTACCACAAGGCATTTCTTCACCTATACAATATAGATATAGAGCATTTGCATCATAACCAACTATTTTCTTAACAGTTTTTCCTGCTTGTTCAGCATAACCCCAATCCTTTTTAGCCATATTGTAATTTACTATACTAATCTTCGTTTTATCTTTTTCATGATACCTATGAAATACAATGGATGCGCCACCAGTTATATTTTGTTTTAATTTATAAAAAGCATCCTTATTTTCTTCACTAAATAGCCATATCATAGGATTATACTTTTCCCATCTCAATAGTGCTTTATGTCTGTAAAACTTTTTATATAGTTTATCTGATCTAGCTTTATTACATTTCTGACAAGATAAAATACAGTTATCTTTAACGTGAGGTTTCTTACAATCTATCCTATCTAATGACCAAGTATCTCTACACAGAAAACTCCAACAATAATGACAACAATAATTATCTCTACTGAATATATTTCTAACATCTTCAACTGTCACATTTTGACTTGGATCTCTTTCCTTATCTTCATCTTGTCTTCTATAATTACTTATTCTCTTCTCTAATTCTTCATCCTCGACACCAATATAGAGACAGTAATAATCACATTTTTTAGGATTTTGTAAATACTTTTCAAACTCTACTATTTGCCACTGATACAGAATATTTTCAGCTAAACCAGGAAGTGAAAATGCATCTTTATACATATCTAGTTTAAATGTATAATATAATTCCTTTTGTTTTAAACATGCCTTTAACATTGGTCTAACATCTAAATTATTATACCATCTCAATAAATCTTTAACTAATACTATTTTCTTTTCCTTACATATTTCCATAAGTTTATTAAAATCTTTTTCTTTCATCTTTTCGTCTTTTAACGATGAATAGAAATCCTCTATTTTTAAATCCTTAACTAGGTAATCCAGCTTATCATAACTATCAAACCATTCATAAGGAAACCAACCCTTTTGTTCATCAATATCGTAGGACTTAATAAACTTACTTAAACTTGTTCCCGGTGCACAGTAATTCATTTGATCTAGAAATAAAAAGCTATTCGTCTTTATCCCTTTATATCTGTTCCCTTCTTTAATAACAAAAGGTGTTTTATCTCTAGCTAATATTTCATTTATGAATCCTTCATTAGTTAGTAAGTTAATATCATAAAATCCACTATTAAACCCAACAATCGGTATAATAGAACAATAAGATTCCACTTCAGATTTATCTTTTTCATCTTCTATACAATCTAATAATGGTTTCATTTGAATAAACATTAGCTCTTTAGCCTTTGCTGCAACTCTATCAAAATATTCAAACATAAGTTTAACTAAATCTCTCGGGTTTTTAGATAATATAAATTCTTCTTCTTCTTCCAAATTAAACCCTGGTACATTAGTTGCTATTGATACTGAAACTGGTATATGTCTAGTAATATATTTTAATTTACTTTCTTTTTCTTTTGCAAGTGGAATAAATAACTTGTTTTGGTCATCATAAGGATATTGTTTAACCAGTCTTTTAAATCTAGTGCTGTCTATTTTAATCATTTTCTTAGTTTCTGGATCTCTCACTATTACTCTCTCTACTTGTTGTCTCATTTTCTGAAGAAGCATAACCATCTTTAAACCTCATATCACATCTTGTACATAAATATTTCTTGTTACCAAACTTATGAATATCAGTGATATATGAGAAATGATTAAGATAAAGATTTAGATAAATAGGTATTCGAGGTTCACGGAATGGCGATTTACGAATGTATGATATAGTTCCATTTTCATAATAACTAACTATATTTATAGCATAACGCTTATTAAACTCTTCATAACGATCTAATTCATTAATGTAATCAAACCCCACATAATCATTAATTCTTCTTCTACCGTTATAGAAGTTAGTAAATAACTCTCTCACCCTTGATATATAACGATCTGGTCTACATCCTTCAGCTATTCCTATACATGCCCAAAAACACATATTATTCTCTACCTTTTCTAAACCTATAATAGTTCTATATTGTTTAATGTATACTGGCAACTCAATATTAGATCCTATTAGGAAATCCAATCTAGTGATTTTTACAGCCATAGTGTATATACCAAGAATTTTTGTTTTAGTATCTTTTAAGAGTTCTGTCAAATGATTTTTTATTGTCTCTTGTGTTACTCTATGTTTTAGTTGTTTAATTGCTGATGATTTTGAAAAGTTAATTAAACCTGAATTAAGGGATGAGTTTGAAAAGGAAAAACATAAATGGTTTTCAACAGATAAATATTCAAATAGAACTCCAGGATTGTTTAAGATTGAATATGAAGGAGAAGGTATGGTGGCATTATGTAGTAAAACATACTATGTATGGGGAAATGTTAAAGATAAGGCTTCATCAAAAGGTTTACAGAAGCGTAATAGCATTATAAATAAAGAAAAATATATACAATGCTTGTTTAAAGGTGAGGTTATTAATGGTATTAATAAGGGGTTTCGGTTTGATCAGAAAGAAATGAAAACATATGAACAGAATAAAGTAGGGTTATCTCCTTTATATACAAAAGGTGTTGTGATGGATGATGGTATTCATATTAGACCGATTGTATTTTAATGTTGGTATAAAATATTGTTCTAAAAAATATAGCACTGATAGTGTGTGCTCCAGGATAGCTACAATAAATAGTAGTAATAATTTATGGTTTTTATAGTTTAGTAGTATACTAAAGGAATTATGCTTGTTCTAAAAAATATAGTACGCATGCTCCAGGATCGCTACAATAAAATAGTGGTAGTAATTTATGGTTTTTATAGTTTAGTAGTATACTATCCGGGATTACGCTACTATTTTGTATTTCTGGAACGATTTTTATAGTAGTTTTTTAATATTTTTGGTGAGCGAATGGGATTGAGCGAGACAAAAATAGTAAATAAGACTACTATAAAAAGGTGGTCGTTCTAGAAATGCAAAACGGTAGCGTAATCCCGGATAGTATACTACTACAACTTGTAAGTAAAGACTTACAAGTTGTTATAATTAGAGTCATTGAAGAACTATTTGAGGATGAGTTTATTGATTTAAAGAGAAATCTTGTGAAAGAAAATCTAGTTTTTACACCAGAGAAAGGAACTGTTCGTAGGAGATACAGGAAATTTGTAAACAGTATAAGTCCTAAGATAAAGAATACCAATATGAAAGAATTATTGATTCAAAAGAATTTATTGCTTATTGATTTAGGATTTATATATTTGAGTGAAGAATTATTATCAGAGCTTGTATAGTAGCTGACACACTCAAATAAGATATTCTAAAATATTATCAATATAAGTATCTGATACATAATTCCTAAAATATAAATATAATATAAATCATGAATAGAACTATTTCAGCTATCAGGAAGTAGAAATCTTAATAAAATTAATTAAAACAAGTAATCCAAAGCTATTAGATTTTCTGTTAATAAAGTTTCGATCAGGGTATATTATTACAATGTAAGTCATATATTATAATAATAGTAACAATATACCAGGCAGTTCCCTAGAGAGAGATAAGTAACCGGGAATGGTCGAGCGTTTATAACTTAATGAGAAACAGATGCCTTCAATTAGCGATTGTCTATATATATAAGTGCTCAAAAATTTGCTCATTTTGAGCAGTGAAAAATATTTTAGAAAATTTTTGAGCAGCTAAATATTTTCGAGTTTAGCGAAGTCTAATGGCTAAAAATTTCAACATTCGTCGTAGAGTTGTTAACTATAATGAAAACATTGAAGACTCTGGTGAGCGGTTAATGGGAATATTAGCCGGTAGACACTTTGCTGATAAAACAATGATCACTGAAAGAGTAATGAATAACCTTAGTAGTCTTACTTTATCTCAAATTCAGGCTGCAATTGAAAGAACAAAAAACACTCTCACCACTGCTGAAACTTTAATGGAGCTTTTGAAAAACCTTAAGAAAGCAAAGGAAGTACAAAAGACGTTAGAGCACAAGGATTCGGTGGTGGCAAAGAAGAACGAACAGACGGCTCGAAGAAAGACGGAGTTGGATACAAAAATGGAAATAAATCATCGGTGGTCCTCACCTCACAATCCAGACGAGGACATGGATTTAGTCGATCTATAAGGTAACATCTATAATCTTTTTGCAGTGAACAAAGAGAGTAAGGCAAAAGAAGCAAAATAAATAATATAGCCCTAGTATAATATAGGCTTAGTGTAATATAGGCTTAGTGTAATATATAGGCTTAGCTAAAATTCTGAACATTGTTTTGGTAAAGAATACTTGTCCAGACTTGCCATAAAGATCATTACGGATGTATCGATTCGCATGACTGAAGCGCAGAATGTGTACTGTTGTCATAGTTGTTGCTATAAACAATTTCAGACCAAACCTTCCAGTTTCAGCAACGTTCCGCATTTATCGTTTGCGCTTGATTGAAATCGGACTTATCATTATGCAAGGCAAGTAATTTCATATTCGCTATTTTTTAGTCTAAAATATGGAATATCTAAACCTATAATAAGCAAGATATAAGCAATGTATTATTAAATTTTTCAAAATTAGTTTTATATTATTATTTTAGCCAAAATGTAGGCTATTTGTATACAAGTTATTACTTTTTAAGATAATTAAATGATATACACTTTAACTTTTTATAATATTAGATAGTCAGTCTGGAACTAAGATTTTGGTTTTGTTTCTGCTTTAAAGGTTAATAACAGCAACAAGAATAAAAACAAGATCATGGATCCTGATCAAAGTGACATCTTCGCAAGGAGGAAGAGGGAAGATGGATGCTTACCAGTTTTTTATCCTGATGATATAAGTTCAAATACTTATGGTGAAAATTGATGATGACTAATAGGATGTTGTTTCTACGTTAAATAACAGCAACAAGAATAAAGACAAGGTCATGGATGATCCTGATATGAAAGACCTCGCAGACGAGGGGAGGCTGCGTGGCGATGGCGGTTATGATACTGAACTTGATGACAGGAGTGATGACTGGTGATGGCTAATAGGACCTTTCCTTCTAAACTCTCCTACACTAATCTATCCAAGTTCCGAAACACCAGCAAAATATGGCGTTAACGACAAACTTTGATCACCTAGAAATAGAAGAACTCATTTCAACTATTGATAAACTAACAACCAACAATGTACGATATGGATTAAACACAATATCTGAAATACATACAAAGTTATTACATTTGAAGGACTTTATCGCACCATTTCACGACACTCAGGATACGGTCACTGTAGTTGATAGCTTTATTGAAAGTCTCAATACTTTACCAAACCACCAAAACAGTAAATTGCTCTTGAAACAATGTAATAACAAACTTAAACAAGAACTTGAGAAGTGTAGGAGTAAAAGGAATGCCTATAGTCTGTTTGGACTTTAAATGTTATACAGAAACGTAGAAATAATAACATTATCAATAAAGAAAAATATATACAATGCTTGTTTAAAGGTGAGGTTATTAATGGTATTAATAAGGGGTTTCGGTTTGATCAGAAAGAAATGAAAATATATGAACATAATAAAGTAGGGTTATCTCCTTTATATACAAAAGGTGTTGTGATGGATGATGGTATTCATATTAGACCGATTGTATTTTAATGTTGGTATAAAATATTGTTCTAAAAAATATAGCACTGATAGTGTGTGTGCTCCAGGATAGCTACAATAAATAGTGGTAATAATTTATGGTTTTTATAGTTTAGTAGTATACTAAAGGAATTATGCTTGTTCTAAAAAATATAGTACGCATGCTCCAGGATCGCTACAATAAAATAGTGGTAGTAATTTATGGTTTTTATAGTTTAGTAGTATACTATCCGGGATTACGCTACTATTTTGTATTTCTGGAACGAATTTTATATTAGTTTTTTAATATTTTTGGTGAGCGAATGGGATTGAGCGAGACAAAAATAGTAAATAAGACTACTATAAAAAAGTGGTCGTTCTAGAAATGCAAAACGGTAGCGTAATCCCGGACAGTATACTACTAACGGCATTACTACTTATAACTTGCGACATGGACGCCAAATTCTTTAATTTCTTCTCAGCATATGGAGGTAGGAAGTGGAATGGACAAAGGAGAAGTAACTTAGGACAGAGAATGCATCAGCTAGCGGGAAATGCATTGACATTACTTCCAGGAAAAAAAGACACTATTGCATGGACCGACGAGCTGATAAAAAAACAGGACAAAAACTATACTAAGGAAGAAATTGAAACATGCGTGTATATCCTAACGAGGGGATTTAATTACGTAGCACATGTTATCCAGCTGAAGGGAGGCCAGGGTACGGCATAAGACCTGATAGGGGGCTTGGGGGGTCTCCACGGAGGTTTTGTGATTGATTGTACTCTCACTTTGGCATGACTAAACTAGTAATTAGCATGATTAAACTAAAATAATAATCTAAATCTGTACAGTAATAAAACAAACCTCTGAAAAAAACTAAACTATTATAAATGTAGGTTTAAGTCAAGCGAAGCCGCAATGTCAACACCAGTAGAGATGAATCTTCTCGAGGAGGTGGTGCTTGGGTTACGGCAAGCCCTAGCGAAAGAAACCAGAGGCGTCAGGCTATGGGAAGGACTGGGGTTATATTGTCGTCCAGGCCGGAGTTCCAGGGATCCCATGGAAATAGTCGTACCGGTGAATCATCACGCTCAACGTTTCATCAGGGGGCCATGGCAATGGACACATCAACCTCATCATCAGCCTCATCATCAGCCTCATCATCAGCCTTATCATCAGCCTCGTCCTCAGACTCATCGTCAACCTTTATACCAGAGAAATCAGTAGGAAATGACAAAACTGAGGACATCGCGGAGTCAAAGACCGCGACAATAGCTGTATGGAAGCGGGAAGACCTAGAGTTTAAAAAGTGGGAGTTATCAAATCAGTGAATGATAATGAGGAACAGGGAAGATTGGGAACTAGATGGGGAACCAGATCATTGGGCGGTAATGGACAATAGAATGCAGCTACTAGATGATTAATAGCATTTAGATATAATATTCAACACGAATACATATAAAGTACTAGGAACATTGAAAATAATATATAGCAAATTAATTGTAGGGTAGACATTTATTATATTCCAGAATGGAACCTGCCTACGTGGACGAAAACAACAACGATGACGACTACGAGCACACGTGGAACAGG
This sequence comes from Enchytraeus crypticus, assembly GCA_905160935.1. NCBI lineage: Eukaryota > Metazoa > Annelida > Clitellata > Enchytraeida > Enchytraeidae > Enchytraeus > Enchytraeus crypticus. The sequence continues at coordinate 276,080 of CAJHZI010000263.1, read as the reverse complement.
TGGGGGCAGAAGCAGGCCAGCTATTCCATCAACAGCTATTTGCAATGGATGGAGGCTACGGCACCACCCGGAGTCAGGGTCTTCTGTGAGTGGATCCCACCGGCATGGCTACGGCGGACTAACCCGGACGAAGACCTGCCTCAATGGGTCGTGGACACGGGCCGCTGGGACTTCTGGGTGGTGTTACCCCGCTCGGCGTCAGAAATGGTGCATCTGTATACGACGCAAGCGAGACTACATTCTGATGACGAGCGGAACTAACTATCAGTCTCCCATCAGACCTAGTATCACCATTATAATCATCGACTTACAGCCACAAACATACCATACTGTTTCATACTTTAATATAATACACCAAATGCAAAATAAAGGTTAATTTTATAGAATTAACTTTATTTTTACCCGGAGGAGGAGTATATACAGACGGTGTAATTATTCTAATAGTGCATACAGCTATTAAAACACGAATGACAGACTGTAGTCATTAATTCACCTAAGGACTGAGTAATGTATTATTTATCTTAGTAAATATCGTATCATGTCTCAACTCATCTAAGTACTGTATTATGTATCAATTCACCCAAGTACTGTATCATTCACTCAAGTCATGTATCAAGTATTAATTCATCGAAGTAACGACATTAGGAACTAAGCTGCGCGCGTTAACTGTATTAATACGGTGAGAAGCAGTATGTATTATCAGTAGAGTATATAAGTGACAGAGGTAGCAGTAGGAGTTAGTTAGTTCAGAGTAGTTAGTCGAGTAGAGTCAGTTCAGTTAGAATAACTATTTTGCAGAATTGATCATTTACGTGTTGTGGACATATTATATTATACATATATTATATTATATCAATCCAACATAACTCCGAAACACTCAGAGAGGCATTTAAACTAGAAACACAAAAATTGTACAGCATTTCAATTCAATGAATTTTATTTTGAAATTATATTAAAAGGGATTGAAAGAGCCTTCATTTTTTTCCAAAACTTCTGGTCACCAGCTCTTACAGCGGCTACATATAGTGGATACAGCGGCTGCATCGCTAGTCACGAGCTATATCGCTGCTAAATACCTAATTTCTCCTCGACTTATGGAGGCAGAAAGTGGAATGGAGATAACAGAAGCATATTGGGAGATAAAATGTACAACATAGCGGAAACTATTCTGAGACTGAGCACAAGAAAGCCGTATGGAACTAATGAATGGGCAGAAGATCTACTAAAAAATAAAGACAGTAATTATAGTAAGGAAGAAATAGACACATGCTTATATTTATTGGCAAGGGGTTTTAAATACGTGGCATACGTGATTCTAATGAACGGGGAGCAAGGCACAGTACAACATCTGAAGGGGGTTCTGAGTGAGAATAATGGCGAGTTACTGGTGGATAATACTCTTCCGTTGGCCTGGTACGACTGGTAGGGGGTATGACTGAAACGTCATATTGGGCATAAATCACAGTTTGAGGACTCATCAGTAGATGGAGATAGTGCACCAACCGAGAACAGGAGTGTACCGACCAAGGACTGAAGTGCACCGATCAGGAAATCGGCATGCTGGGACAACTTTGACTCGGTTAGCGAGCCGGATTTGTGGGCAATTCACGATGAACAATACTATTTGCTAAAATCTCGGGGGGTATGGGAAAAGTGGTGAAAGACTACGTAGAACCGCAATGTCAAAACATGAAGGGATAAATCTACTAGAGGAGTTAGATCTTGGTTTACGACAAGTTTTAGCGGACGATACCAGGAAGCGTTAGTCGATGGGAAGGGGCGGTGTTATGTTATCATCAAGGCCAGAGTTCCAAGGGTTCCATGAAAACAACTCTACGGGAGAGTCATCACGAGATAGCTCAGCACTTCAGCATGGGGTCATGGCAACGGATACGACTTATTCAACTTCATGCGCCAATACCTGAGAAATCCATAAGAGATGACAGATCTGCGGGCAACATGAAGTTAAAGACCGCGACAGTAGCAGTGTGGAAACGGGAGGACCTGGAGTTTGCGAAGTGGGAGGTATCCATGCACAGGATGGTAATGCAGAACGAGGAGGATTGGGAATTAGATGGAGAACCAGACCATTGCGCGGTAAAGGGTAATAGGATGCAGCCGCTGAACAATTAATAGCATTTAAATACAGCTTTAATAACAAAACAGATATATAAAATAATAAATACTAAAAACAGGGGAAAGAAAGCGTAGCATGCGTCATTATATTCCAAAATGGAACCTGCATATGTTGATGAGAACAACAATGACGAGGAGTTCGTACAGCCATGAATCAGATGGGGGCAGGAACAGGCCAAACTCTCCATAGAATGATACATGATACAGGAATACAATAATTCAATAATACAGTGGACTGTATATAAGAGAGCGCTGATCACTAGTTAGAGAGTTAGTTGAGTTGCACTAATCGGAAAGGACGTTAAGGACTGTGGGTTGCTATTGTAAACAGGGAGACTATTGATATTCGAATTGATATTCGATGTGTCTAATGTATTATAGTTGTTGTCTTAACACATTTTAGTAGAACGCACTTAGGTCGAAGTGGGTGCTCAGTAATTTTAATAGAACTGCCTTTGTCTTACTATCTTCTCTGTAGGTCAATCGGTCTGTAACACTGGGCCGGTCCCTAACTCCATCTAGAACTATAAACACAGTCAAACATACGAAATCCTATAGTACGGGTAGGACATAAATTGAAGTACAACTAAGACAGATGCACGGCATGCTAAGGAAGACTAAAATGCGACCGACCAGATAGGCGACCCGAGCTCCAGATACATAAGTTAAGCTATGACCCGATAGGTCGGTCCACACTCAATCCTCGAAAAAGGCCTCTCATGAGACTACGGGTCATTGCAAGGAATAGGGCTCAACAGTGCGGATTGAAGCACTGCAGGGAGCCAAGTGTGACCGTAGTCTGTACATTAGCATGTTCTGTTTTAGAAACCAGAGTTGGGAAATGATAGATTTATGAACGTAACTACTTATCGCGAAACAAAACATGTGCACCTCAGTAAACAAGATATGGAAGATGGATTTCCTACACAAAAATAGTAACTTTGACACCGTGATGTTTGGCCGTTATATCTATGGCAGCAGACGAAGTCACTAGAAAGCTTGAAGATGTTGGAAAATCAAAATAATTAAAACACAAGGCTCACATTGGCGGGGGAATCTACAGCGTCGTCCACTCCAGCTGCTACGCGATGAACCTGCGCTAGATACTTCATACCTAAGGATAAAATGAATCCCTACCAAGAAGTGAATATCGCTTCGACAGGGCGAAAAGAGGGGTTTAATTGAACATTTAAAGACCATGGAAGTTCAGCATCCTAATTTAAAAATGTTTTATCATGTGCATTCCCTACTTCGCATAATGATATACCCTGTACATACTTTGAATGCTACTCATTCGAAACAATCACTGCGTATGCTTCTCTATAATTTGACATTATAATATTAACCGACATCAGAATATTAATTCGCCAGTGGGATGACATCAGAATATTAATTCGCCAGTGGGATTAGAAGGATCCAAATGCAGCATGTATATGATACAAGCCGAGAGGACATCGGTAGATGGGAGAGGGTCTACCTTGATGATGATATATGATTCAGACGATGTGGAGCCTGATGATGTCAATGATGACATCGACATCAACGATAATGATACCATCATTATCATCAATGATGGTGATGTCACTTTTCTGAAACTGAAATATGATCATAAGCTGGACATAATATGATTAGAATTATTATGCTGATAGTGATATGGTGTTGTCGTGGATGAAACTGAAATGATAGTATGATTACAATGTTACCAATTAACTAAATTTGTGATCCTATATAAATAATGCAGAGGGAGATAAAAGGGTGGGTTTATCCACAGTAACCAACACTTTAATAACCTTAAGGAAAGATCTCTTATCTAGAGAAAAGGAGTTTATCCATACAAATATATGATTTCTAGGGATAACTTTCACCACATCCAACATGTAGAATCCAACCGGATTTCTATGGAATTCATGGTGGTAGATGAAATGGTCAACTTTGATGAGGAATCCTCCATTGCCACTTACGAAAGTCTTGACTGAAATACTATAACACTTTTGTGTTTCACGGCAGTAGGCTCGGTATTCAATAATCAGTTGTACTGGACATGGAGTCGAGGTTCAAATCACCCTGTAGTCAAGTATTGCAGAATTTGATAAATTCATTGATAAATTCTTCATTAAAAGTGCAACCTAATTGCAGTGTGAAGGAAAGATTACGACTAAAATCCTCCCGAGAGCCAATATTGGTTTGACTGGCGGGGGAGTGGCCCCAAGTAATGAAAATGGACACGTGGTTGTATGTTATCATCGTACAGGGAATTCATCAGAATACTCTGCAAAAAGCAAATCACGAGCTCATTGAATCATGCTTAAGAAATTTAGAATCTACAGAGATTGAAACTCAGCATCTGAATGAGTTGCCTCAGATACGTCAGTGTGTCGGAAATTTGTGGGTATCCTGACCCGGCAGGCAGAATATTCAATAGGACGTTGTACCAAGTATATGTTCTACCAAGCATCGCTAGTTCACCCACAACTAAGCAGAGTAATTCATCAGATTCATCGGATTCAGCATCAAACCACATCCTCACTGTCCATATCCCCACACAGCAATCCCAACTATGTAACACTATCATACACTACGAGAGGCCGGGTAGGAAAATCACAACTCAAACCGTCACGGGAGCTAACATAGGACACCCCATCGTCCTTCCTTCAGGTGGCCAGATGCCTACGGGAGGTAAGGACAAGCCCTCCGACAGCTATAATACTCCCATACAAATATAGCATCACCAAACAAATTTTTTGAAGAAAGTAAAAACATGCGTTTATCTATTAAAGAGAGGATTCAAGTATGCGGCACATGTGATCCTAATGAACGGAGGTCAGGGTACGGCACAAGACTTGATAGGGGTTTTTGGTGGTCTCCTCGGCGGGTTTGTGGCTGACTGCACTCGCCCTTTGGCATGGTTAAATAGGTAGTGAGCTCGATTAAAAATAAAAAGTAATCTAAAACTGTACAAGGATAGAACAAACTTGTGTGAAAAATAACTATTATATGAATGTAGGTATAAGTCAAGAGACGCCGCAACGTCAAAACCAATGAAGTTAAAGACTGCGACCGTAGCTGTGTGGAAAAGGGAGGACCCGGAGTTTGCGAATTGGGAGATATTTATTCATTCAGAGAATGGAAATGCAGAGCGGGGAGAGTTGGGAATTAGACGGAGAACCAGACCATTGGGCGGTAATGGGTAATATGATGCAGCCGCTGGATGACTAATAGCATTTAAATACAACTTTAATAACAACATCAGTATATATAATAAATACTAGAAACAGGGGAAAGTATGTGTAGAAAATAATTATAGGGTTGATATATATGTTATTATATTCCACAATGCAACCTGCGTACGCGGACGAAAATAATAACAGCTAGCTGTTCGAAGAGACATGGAACAGATGGGGGCAGGAGCAGGTCAATTTCACCATCCGTAACTACCTGGAGTGGATGGACAATATGGCGCCACTCGGATCTAGTGTCTTTGTGACTGGATTCCACCAGCATGGCTGGGGCAGACTAACCCGGACGAGGACCTGCCTCAATGGGTCGTGGACGCGGGCCGTTGGGAGTTCTGGGTGGTGTTACCCGGCTCGGCGTCAGAAACGATACAGCAGAATATGACGTAGGCGAGACCACATTCTAATGACAAGTGGGACTAACCATCAGTCTCCCATCAGGCCTAGTATCACCATTATAATCATCTACTTACAATCACAACCTTATGCCATACTGTTTTTATACTTTAATATAATACACCAAATGCAAAATAAAGGTTAATTTTATAGAATTAACTTTATTTTTGCCCGGAGGAGGAGTATATAGAGACGGTGTAATTATTCTAATAGTGCATACAGCTATTAAAACACGAATGAGAGACTGTAGTCATTAATTCACCCAAGGACTGAGTAATGTATTATTTATCTTAGTAAATATCGTATCATGTCTCAACTCATCTAAGTACTGTATTATGTATCAATTCACCTAAGACTTAGGTGGGTCCACTCTTGATCCAACGTACCTCTCTTATAAGTTCCCAACCAAAAGACAGAGTAGAGACAAATAAATAACTCTAACGGAGTTTGCAAGAGCAGACTCGTGCACAGATAAATAGCGGGTAAGAGTCTAAGTAGTTTAAATAGACATAAAGTCTCGTTGTCTGTACAACACGGCGAACGCCTCTATGGTTCTCGAGCAGGCAATGGTAATGGGTAACCAGGCAATATCATTCCAAATCAATCCATTTCAGCGGGGGCATCATCATATATCGAGATAGCGAGACAGTTGTCGGACTGGGCAATAGGGTATATATGCCGTAATCATTCAATTCAACATAGTTCAGAATCACTCCGAGAGGCATTTCAATTGGAAACACATAATAGCACAACATTCCAGTTAGATGAATTTTACTTTGAAATACTATCAAAAGGGATTGAAAGAGCCTTAATTTTGTCAAAGACGTCTAGTCACCCGCTTCCAGCTACAGCGGCTGCATCGTTAGTGGTGAAGAACATCGTTGCCAAGTTCTTTAATTTTTCTTCGACCTACGGAGGCAGGAAGCGGAGTGGAGGTAACAAAATTATCTTACTCTAACTATTATTCAAACACTATTTAGTGTTTGAATATTAGTGTATTGGATTTTATTCACAACATTAGCGTTGTTGATGGATCTAAACCTGTGCTTCTGGGATGCAAAGCTGTGGATTTGTTTAGCTATAGACACTCTTGACACTCTGAATGCTACACTGACCACCGATATCACACTCACAAACAGTGTGAAAACTGCATCAGTTCTACGCGCAGCAGGCTTCAACGAGGGACCCAAAATATGAAGCATTAAACATTGACTATAAACTATTGCTTCGACAATAAATAAACTAGTTCAGTAGTTAATCTTGATCTACCTTGCACTGAAATACTGCACTCATATCATAAACCATCAAACATCCAGTGTGGCCTTGAACTTTTGGGTGTGACTGTATGTGTCTAAATCAACCACGGCTCTTATGCCCAGACCTAGACCTTCTTCTACATCTTAAGCTTCTTGAGGGGCATTCATAGAAGTTTAATTTTGAAAACCTTTGACTGTGAATAGCATAGAGCACTATATCCCAGCTTCTTACATCATCACTGAAATCCTTCAAATTCAATACAAAATTACTACGTATGTCCGGTCATTTGGTTCAGCAAGAGCTTGGGCACTGTTACCAACATCTTGATTATACTTCAAAAATGCACACAACAAAACGCCCGACTATAAAACAAAACATTAGGATATAGGAGTGGATAGCACGTGTTTGTCTGGAATATAACGACAACTGTTTCATAGTTTACAAGGATACTTAGCCAATCGCATCAAGAAAACTTCATATTCCCTACCAGGTCAGTTCAATCTTTTCAAAGCAAAAGATCAAATGTATTCTACAGACGCAGCTCTAGCACAGACAACCAAGACATCATGTAGTGCAGAGATATCGCCAGACCTGACCTAAGCTTATAAGTCTAAAACAATGATCGCAAGAAAAACAGCAGTGTTCATCGCAAAAAATCACAAACACAAGATCAGGTCCAAGATCCCCGTAAAACTGACATGACAACATGGAGCACTCGTACTGGAGATACTCTAGGACATTAACTCGATCCAAGCAGATTCTTGTGAATCTAAAATTTGTCAAAACATTATGAAATTCAATGGCATAAACAAAAACAAATATACTATGCCTATTTTAATTATTCGATATTAGCGTGCCATTCACAAATAATTTTCAAAAAAAGTAACATTAAATATTTGTAAATATTTTAAAGAACATGAACTTAATTTGCATATACATTTAAATTAATTATATTTGATAAACAATTTTAATCAGCATTTAATCTGACTTTTAGATATTTGAGAATGAGCAGCAACATGTACATACTTATTAATTTTTTAAAGAAATTAAATATTTATCAGGCACTACTGGAATTGTAGAGATGCCATAAACTTTTAGCTGCACACTTTTAAAATACACTAGAACCAATTGTGTGACTTAACACCTCTGTACGGTGTATACTTTGCCGCTCGTCAAAACTACAAGAAAAACTAGACATTATTTACCTTACCGTACGAATAAATTACCCAGTTATTCGTACCCTGCGGTGCGCTCGTGGTTGTCTTGGACGATAACAGAACTCCAGTTGTCGGTTGTCCAACTTAACGATCTGCTTCGTCAGGTGGCACATCCGCATTTCTCTTCCAAACAACTCCAGCCAAACAGACAGCCAGCCAATGCTCTATGATGTCATGGATGACCGTGCGACAGCTAGTCAACAGCAAGGCCGAGCTCGTAGATCTACGTTTAGTTCGTTGATCTACGTTTAGCTTAGCTCTACGTTTACTTCACAGCTCTACATTTAGTTCACAGCCACACGTTAAGTTCACAGCTCCACGTTTACCTCACAGCTCTACGTTTAGCTCAGCTCTACGTAGAAGCTCTGCGCCGATGTCTCCACTACCGCCACCCTCCTGGAACTCTCCGCTCAGCTCTCTCAATGTCAAGGCCAGGCGTCTCTGTGAGATATCACCACGCTTCACCGAGTGCATCCACTCGTGCCTCGCCCCCCCACTCACCACAAGCAGCGACCTCCTCGGCATTCCTACCAGCACCTCCACACTCCTTCTACCAGCACCGCAACCCTGGCACGACGCACTACTGGAGTGGTCGACTGCAGGTGACACTGGCGAACAACCACGAGTACGTTTGTCACTTGTTACGTTAGGTTCAGTATCACTGGTCCTCTCAACTACGCTGGGACTCTCGGGATGTTCTGAAGTCGTCACAGCTCTTTGCAAGACTGAAGAAAGCATTTCTTCGACAGATAATCCAGGCATCAATACCCCGCTACTGTCTTGATTGTTTATCGATATTTCATCAACGTTGTCCGCAAATGTTGTGACAAGAGTCTCACATGATTCTGTTTGGCTTCCTCCACTGGAATTTGTCACACAGCATTTTGAATGTTCATAACGAATGGGAGTGTTGTTCAAGTTCTCTGTCTCGTTCATCTTGTTCATGTTCTCTGTCTCATTCATCTTGTTCATGTTCTCTGTCTCGTTCATCTTGTTCATGTTCTCTGTCTCGTTCATCTTGTTCATGTTCTCTGCATCGTTCATCTTGTTCACATTCTCTGTCTCGTTCATCTTGTTCATGTTCTCTGTCTTGTTCACGTTCTCTGTCGCGTTCATCTTATTCATGTTCTCTGTCTCGTTTATCTTGTTCAAGTTCTCAGCCTCGTTCATCTTATTCATGTTCTCGTCTGTTGAACTACTCGTAGTCATCCCGTTGTTCCGCTGCAGCAGATTTAGCTCATCCAGTCTCCGCTGTGCCTCTGGGCCTGGAGTGAACGTGAGGAACGTGGAGGAGAGAAGATTGAGAGTGATCAATCGCTCCCCCCACAGCCACGAGTCGTCAAAGTGTGGAGTGATGGAGGAGCCACGCTGTGGAATGTACTCCAGGTTACACAGTTCAACCGGGCGAAAGTCATCTAGCTGGTCACCACGTGTCCTCAGCCTCTCTATAATCACACGACAGTACGCTGGCAGGCCAGTGAAAGCTTCAACTTTCAACTTTCTCTTCTTGAAATTCACTTTCGGTCCAAAATCCTGCGACAGTCAAAATTTATCTCCTTGTTTTAGACATCGACAGAGCAGTAATTGAACGTAACGAAGTCAGAGCCGATGTCTGAGACTGTGATCACTACACCATTGTGATTGTGATAATTAAAAGATTCAAATTTAACGAAATACAATAGACTAACTACGCTTTAAACCATGATTAGGAAAATAGATGAATATGGAAATAGGCTACCGAATACAAAGCTTAAGCTTTATGTTCACTATTTCCAGCTGTTTCTGAACATTAAAAATTATGCAAAATTTTAAAATGTTCAGAGAATACTTTTACACTAAATTAAACTAAAACCTTTTAAACTAAAATAGTCTAAAACCAAGTTTAATGTCAGTTTCCCGCTCAATACTTGTCAGTGCTGGGAGAGAATTGTATGTGAACCCTGCACCTATTAATCTGCAGTAGAAAAACTTGCCAATAAGCCACCAGTTTAGCCCACTGTGTGATATATAAATACCTCAAGGTGTGTGTGAAACATTAAGAAATGCAATTTGATTCAATTAAAAAGGTGTTAAAAGCAAATATAGTTCTTACAAGTGAATCAAATTAAGTGAATTAAATGCAACTTTGTAAGAATAAAGTAGATTCCAATGCTACATACGAGTGGATCTTTAAATCATCTAACAATACTCATTCTTGTTATTATATACCATTTTAGTGGGAGGCTAATCTTTTTGGACTAAAATTGACTAATTAATTCTAATTCAACGACAAATCTACTATGATTAATTCACTCGACGCAGGCTGACCTGTTTTCTACGCCCGGACTGAGAGTCGACCCACTCTTTCCCGTCTATTGCCGAGCAGAGATCTTGTTCCTCTTCTTCAGACACAAATTCTTCCAGGACAGAAATGCCGGGGAAGCTCAGGCTATCGCCGCAATGCTCCGCACAGCTGGGCAGCCTCGCCACCGCAGCCATAGCCACTCCCACAACCTCCCTGATAGGCCACGCCTTCCTCGCTGTGACAGCCTTAGCCACACCCATGTCCTCCCTGACAGGCCACGCCTTCCTGCAGCCATCACAGTAGAGGTAGCGGGAAGTACACGTCTGATACAAACAGAGCGTAGTCTCATCATCAAGCTATTAGTGTTGAACTATAGATAATCATAGATTACTAGGTTATCATAGATAACCAAGTAATCACATACAGTGTGTACTTAATGTTCCCCAACAGATAGAGGATGAGTGAATAGAGAACGAGTTGAGAACTTGAGATATTTACTGGATATAATCCACAACAACTAGATTATACATGACAGTGAGTTGAGAGCAGCGGTTCAACGACTAGGATGCTATGTAAGAAAAATATAAATACACAACGGTTTTATTACTATACTTGTATCTAATTCTGCAGTTACATAAAACTCAACATTATCTTCTATGTGTTTTCAACGGCAGAATTCCCCAGTAGTTAGATGAAAGGTCCAAGACAACAACTTTGGACCATATTTTAAGCAAGCTTTTCATTTCTTCCACCTTTAACTTGATGCCAAGAAACTGAAAATGAAAGTGAATAGCACAAGCACAATTCATTTACAGTGAAAATGGAGAATTATTGTTATAGGGCCCAGTTATAAGAATTTTCCAACAGTTAGATGACGGATAAAGAAAACCTTAAACCCTATTTTACATCGATTTTTCCTTGTAAAGTTATAACATGAGCATAACCATGAAACTGGGTTGAAAAATTGTTTCTATCTGCCAAGAACTATGGTACAAGATCATAATCATCTTCATCATCATCTTCCTTAGAATCACAGTTTAACTAGGGTCGGGATACGAATAGACTGTCTCAATTATCTCTCTGTCTTACATCATATCATCAGTCAATCCCCAATTTGGGACACTTCCATTCATTTACATTTTGGAGCTATTTCCGGAGCCTAGGCACTCACCAACCGAATGTCTTTTCTGACATTGGTATGGATCTTAGTGCTTTAGTCGCCTTCTACGACACATGCAGTCATCGATTGGTCAATTCTTCAAACAACCCGGACACATGGAGAACTATGGTACAGGGTATGTTAACAAAATAGACGGATAATCTACGTTAACAACAAGTCAAAGCCTCTAACCGGACAGCTGTCAACTGTCGCAGGTTCCTTGTAGGGTTCACACATCATGCACGATCTCACACCCTTGCACGCACAACTCATCTCTTCCATTCCTTCGTTACAGAAGAAGATCTCTGCAAATCATTAACAATTACAATTAAATCACATTAATCATTCGTTTCATTTATTTTATATATATTTTAAATCACATTAATTATTTATCAAATTATAGTTTAATTAATTAATTTATTATTATTATTATATTTATTATTATTTTCTACCAATGCTGAAATACTTCAATAAAGACTTATTCAATATTTTCCCCACACATATTTATTTATCTTGTGATTATAAATAAAATTCAATAATTCTTTTTACTTAACTTAAATACAGTTTTGCAAAGTTATTCAGCAGTGTTTAGTGTACACAGTGTTTAGTGTACATTTAATAATAACACTAAATTATAATAATAATAATAATAATAATAAAATATCAGTACTAATTAAACGACCTAATTAATTAATTAATATTAAATGGTTCTCTTATTTGTTTTGCACACGGAATTCTGATGAAACAACATTTTTTGACATAGTATCAAAGTCTTCATTTCCCTTTCCATTTCCGACGGAAGTGAAAGAGCCATTTCCAATGAACACAGTTCTGCTGGAATTCAACTCCTCTTTTCCTCCACACGGAAGCTTTCCCTGCGTTTCGTTTATTATTAGTATTAAAGCTAAAAAAAGCTAAGGTTAACGTCAGTTTCGTCACTCGAAAGCGATGTCAGTGACGGGCGAGCCCAGGATTTGAACCTGCACCTACTGATCCGCAGTCGAGTATCTTACCGACTTTGCCATTGGCTCTAGCCAATGGCAAAGTATTAGTATTGGTATTATTTTTATTATTATTATTATTATATTTTTACTATTATTATTATTATTATGCAAAGAAATTGTCTGAATTAATTAATTAATATTGTACTGAAGATTTGGCTAAAATTATCATTTATTTATTATTGCTTTTATTATTCATAAACTACAAAGCCACTGCCAATGTGATAATCAGCTTTGAAGAGTTTAAATATCAAGTAAATCAGCCTATAGTTTAGCTTAGGCAATATAACAGTTAATGCTACAGGCATTATGCTAAATAGTCAAGTGTAACATTTTTTCCTTAAGCTTATCAGCTTGTACTTCGCTAAAATGGAAAATTTTTCATCAATAGATAAGAATGCTACAATCATATTTTAAAAAACTCCATACATACATCACAAAGATGTGATAAACTTTAATTCACACATTCAATCATTCACCAATATTTAATTAGCATTTTCAACACCAGTACTCAATTGAAATCTTCAGAGGAAATGCTGTTCAATAAACCCTTCAGTACAAACTACCTACCGACCTACAAACTACCTTAATCAAAAAGTTAAAAGGTTACAAAAATTAAAAGTTAAAAGTTGGAACAATATTTGAAAACTATACAATATTTAGTCCCTTTTAGTCACTGCTCTTTTCAGCAAAAATCATACAAATTAATATGAAGTAAACATAAAACATAGTAAACATAACATAACGGCACACTATGTCAGGAAGCACAGATGATTATTTAAAGACCATTTTCTCCTTCCTCTCCATGGTTATTAGTAATCTTTGCCTTCTGATGGCGCATCAATTGCAGCCAGGGCGCATTTAAGAATAATCTTCCAACCCTCTGGGATTTTTTTCTTCAAAGCTGTCAACACTCGGTCTTCCAAGGTGGTCACCCACAAACTACTAACCGAGGCCGATTTAGCTTAACTTTGATTATTGACGCGCTACTACATCAAGTGCGCTAAATCCCGCTGCCAGTAAGTAACGGCTAAATGTTCCCAAAGGTAGGCCTACAAAAAAGCTAAACTTGCAATGACCTCAAAAAACTTCAATATGCCTTTTTTTAAATTTTCCCTGCAGTAAAAATTTCCAGCATTTATGCTCCTGCCCCCTCCCCGGCAATATTTTCTTTAAAGAGGCTATGCTATTGAAATAATATTTTTTTAAAGTTATAAATTGATAGAAAATACAGAAAAGAAACTAATTCCTATACTGTGGTTGGTCAACTCAGGTCTAGCTAGAACAATACAATATTTACTAAAATTAACCCATATCAAACATTAAAAACTAAGCTACAAAATATCAGCTTATAAGCTATCGAAGGGTGCAAGTTGTAGTCCGCTACAACAAATATTATCCGTAACCCTTACTGGAGCGTTTTAACTAGGACGTCCGGATGATTGTAATTTATAAAATAAAAGATGTGAAAATAAAAAGAATTGTAAAAAGTGTCATTTCTGCATAAAGCAGTACTAACCACGTCACCACAAAGCGTTTGTTCGCTGGGACTCGGCTTGGCGTCACTTGGTTCCGGAAATTTTGCAGGTGTCACCAGGACTAAGGCTTCTCGGACCTGGAAAATAATTTCAATTAAACGACGACACTATCTCATGTTAACTAATTATTTGGCAGTGTGCGTGAGGATTGGGATTAGGGTTAAGGATTATGCAGGTCTAAAGTTATTAATTGGGAGGTGAATGTGGTTAGTTCTGTGGATTAAAGTAGATTATGACCTTTACGTTTGTCGCCACTTTAATCTCCATCTGTTTTCTGAGCAAACAACAGAACAGTGCTACCACATGTAACTTTTTTCGAACAAATACATCTTCTTCTTTAAGTGCCGTGCCTGTTCCAAGCCTGGGCGGTCATGGTCATATTCCTCCATATGTCTCTGTTCATTGTTGCTCTGATCATCTCTGTTTCAGTTAACTGCATCCATTTGCTAAGACTCTTAATAAACGTCATTCGTTGTCGACCCTTGCATCTTTTTCCTTCTATTATTCCTGTCACTACGGTATTTTCAACTATTTTGTTCCGCATAATGTGTCCGAAAAATTTCATCTGTTGTCGTCGTATTCGGTTCAAAAGGTCACGACAAGTTGACATTCTTTGTAGAACATCTTCATTTTTAATGTGGTCTTTATAAGATATACGTAGCATTCTTCTATAGAACCACATCTCTGTTGCCTCAAGTTTCGATTCCATTACAGAAGAGATTGTCCAAACTTCACTTCCATATAACAATATTGGTTGAATGTAGCATTGAAGAAGTCTTTTTTTGGTATCAATTGATAATTCATGGCTTCTAAAAATCTTTGACATTCTGTTATATGCCTCCTTAGCCATGGCTATTCTTCTGTTTATTTCCTTGTCACATTTCCCATTTTGATGAATAAGTGACCCTAAATATATGACTGATTCAACTTGTTTGACATTTTGACCTCTTACATTGATTAAGCATGGCTGTGGCATTTTTAGTTTGCTGACTGTCATGCATTCTGTTTTCTTCATATTTATAGATAATCCACTAGCCTCACTATGATATGTTACAATATCCAACATTTCTTGAAGTTTGTCTCGCGAGTCGGCAATAAGAACTATGTCATCAGCATAACGAATATTATTAAGATTGTATCCTCCAATTACTAATCCTTTTATTTCACTGATATTCCTCATTATATTTTCACTATATAAGTTAAAAAGATCTGGTGACATTACACAGCCTTGCCTTACTCCTCTCTTAATTTTGCAAAAGCTACTGTACTCGTTCTCATATCTCATTGCAGCTTCTTGATTCCAGTATAAATTCCTAACACTTCTTATGTCTTTGCCATCTATATCCAATTCATGAAGAAGATCAATCAATTTGCTGTGTCTAACTTTGTCAAAAGCTTTGGTATAATCAATGAAACAAAGGAATAGATCCTTATTTAATTCTATGGCTCTTTCACACAGAATTCTTAGAACGAAAATAGCATTCCTTGTACCGGAATCATCCATAAAACCATATTGCACGGGATTTATTTCAGGTCTAATTTTATTTCTCATTCTCATTAGCAGAATTCTTAAATAGATTTTAATGACTACACTCATTAGACTTATAGTTCTGTGCAGTTCACATTCTACCGCACCAGGTTTCTTCGGTAATGCAATAAATATCGATCTCAATAGATCTTTAGGAAATTCGCCATTGTCATAAATGTCGTTTGCTATTGACGTGATCTCTTTTACGCTAAATTCTTCCGTGGCTTGAATCATTTCTGCTGTTATGTTATCTGGTCCGCTTGCTTTGTTTCTTTTTAATTTCCTAATGGCATATCAGACTTCGTCTTCTAAGATTTTAGGACCTGCTATTTCTTTAGTTATTTCTGGAAGCTCCATTCGATTATCTTTAAAAAGGTCATCGATATACTCTGACCATCTATCAAGTATATCTTTCTTTGTCATGAGAATATCTCCATTCTTAGCCTTGATGCATTTACTATGTGAGCACTTAGATTTCCGATTAGTTATTTCATTTATCTCTTTGTACATTTTCCTTGTGTCTGTAAATTTCATCTTTTCAATCTCATCACATCTTTTGTTTAACCACTCTTCCTTTTCATGTTTGCAAAGTTTCTTTATTGCATTGTTCGAAACTCTATACTCCATACTTTCTCTATCTTTAATCTTTTGTCGTTCTTTCATTAATTGTAAAATGTTCTGATTTATCCATTTAGCTTTCCTTTGCATATTCTTTTCTGGGATGATTTCATTTGCTGATACTACTAATGCATTTTTGAAATTATCCCATTTGTTGTTGATGTTATTCAGACCATCATTTTCTGCCAATACTTGGAATCTATTTTAAACTTCTACTTTATATCTATATTGAATAGTTAGATCTTTTATTAGAGTGGAGAAATCTTGTACTAATGTTCTCTCTTTTCTTTCAATCTTTTTTAATTTTATAAGTATATTGCAAATTACTGGAATATGGTCCGAGTCACAATCTGCACCTGGATAAGTTTTGCAATTTCTGATTGAATTACGAAATCTTTCGTTGATAGTTATGTAATCGATTTGATTTCTTATTTTATCTCCAGGACTCTTCCAAGTATATCTTCTCCTTTTGTGCTGTTTGTACCATGTGTTAGCTATTATTTGATTGTGGCTTTGGCACCAATTAATGAATCTTTCTCCTCGTTCATTCCTCTTGCCGAGGCCATATTTTCCAACTATATTTCCATATTGCTCTTCTCCAACTTTGGCATTCATATCTCCCATTATAATTAAGATTTCTTGGCTTTTGCATTGTGATTTTGCTGTTTCTAAATCGTCATAAAATCGCTCGATTTCTTCTTCCTCACATTGGGCTGTGGGAGCATATACCTGAACAATATTCATTACGAAATGGCGTGTTCTGATTTTCAACAACATCATTCGATCCGAAATAGCCCAATGGCCATCAACACATTTTGATGTGATGCTATCTGTTATTATAGCCACTCCATTAATATGTTGAACACCACCTGAATAATACATCGTAAAACCATCCTGATTAACCCTGCCTGATCCAATCCATCTTGTTTCACACATACCCATGATGTTCACTTTGAGTCTCTTCATTTCTTGAATTATGTTACTGAATTTTCCTGCCTGGTACAGCGTTCGTACATTCCATGTACCTAAGCGTGTGTATCTTTCTATTTTATTACATTTACCTACTTGGTTACTTGATTTATCCAATTCCGAGACAGCCGTTGGATGACGGTCCAGTTTCCCCTGTCTTACACAAGATTCTGTACCGAGCGAGGTGTCCCACCTGTATTCAGTGTGTACCCCCTTAACGCCGTTGGTATTATTTTTATTTCCTTTTACCATGATAAACTATATCAAATACAGCGGTGGGCGATTAATCCTTCCGCCAGGTATTTTTTTCGAGACACCATCTCTATCCAGCTGGCCGTTGACTTTAATAATAAAAAAGTTCGTCCGCCCAATTTCTGATGGCTGGTCATCAAATACATAGAAAACGTATAAATGGTTAGTTCATAAAGGAACACAATTCTTATTGTATCTATAGATAGTACGTACTGTAATTACATCTTAATTGCCATAGATATATTTTTGATTGCAGCTCTATTTCTAAATCCTGCAAAGTTTGCAAAAACTTCACAGCACCACCAACGAAAATAAAAGTGCTTAGTGCTATAAATTACAACATCAAACAGATACTAGTGAATCAAATTCAAGCTGGTTAACAATAGATATATTATGGTAAAAAAAACAATGCAAAATTTTGAAACCTGTCTAACGAAAAATATTGTGCAAAAAATCATAAAACAGCTTAGGCTATACTTGAGTATTTTGCATTTTTTCTATAATTTGCACAAGTATTTTTATTCATTGCATAAGACTTAGCGTGCCTAAGTAAATTTAAAGGCCTATCTTTGAGGCTATTAGGCTAATTGTTGAATAATTTAGTGACATTACTTAATTAAAATTAATTAATACTATTACTGTAGGCCTATAGCCTATATCTTTGTTGGTCCATTTCGTGTTTTACTCGTCAGATCTGGAACTAGGCCTATATATATATATATATATATATATATATATATATATATATATATATATATATATATATATATATATATATATTGCAATCTACTACACTAGTCTTATTGTTGTTGCCGCTGTAGACACTTGATTATTATCTAAGAAATTGCGATAAGTAGAAATTTGTACGAAATCATGAATTTTAAAAATTTAATTGGCACACTCGTCTTATCAAAATTTCTTGTAATAAAGCGACCTTTTTAATATTAGAAATGTATTCTTGATAAAATAATTAATTCATGAAAATTAAATATTTCTGCTTACAAATTAGCTAATTTATTACAAAATTGAAATTAAGTGCCATTTTTAAGTATCACGGATATTCTTAATTAAAAGACAGGCCTCCACATATCAATAAACTTTGCCCTCAATGTATTGAAATCCTGCGTAATAGTCATTAAAAGTCACGGTTGATGTGACGACGTTACAGCTGATAGTCGTTTGTTGATTAATGCATTGAATACAAAGATAAATACTGGAAAAATTATAGAATGTTCCTTAAATTGACATTTACAGTATATTGGTATTTGACCGGTAGAAGATGATGATTACATACGGCTGGAAAGCATTTTACCATTTCCTATCTTCTAAGAAGAAAGAAACACATTGAAAACGTTTATTTTGTGCTTTTAAGATCAAACTGCTAGGATCGACAATACAAAAGCAGTATTTGTGTGTCAACAAACTGCGTCCGACCTTCACCTTCTAGTGTCTGTATACTTATGTCCTATTGGCTATATCGTTCAACCTTGACATTGAATAGTACGTCACACTTTTACGAAGAATTCTGTGGTTTAATGAGACACATCAATCAACTCTTGTCGAATTTCGCAGCTGCTCCAAGTCGTGGAGTGCAGAGATTTTATTTCCAGGTCCTGTGAGTGGTTCCAGGAAGCAGCAGACCTATATATGCGTTAATGATCAGGTGGAGATGCCCGTGGGAAGCCAGGGAGAGCCATGTGGAGTAGCGGTGTGCCAGGAGCTCATTCTCTACCTCATTTAACATCAACTGTCGGCCAGGCTTCAACTTTAAGTACAGCCCGAGATAAAGTCTGTAGCATGTTGGTAAATATACCGACTAAGGATATAGGTAGGTGTGGATAGATGAAAGGTTCAAGGGGCAGTTCTCTCCCAGGCACTGGCATGATTTAGCGAGAGTAAATTAGCGTTAAACTTTGGCTTTGGGCTTCGAGATAAGATGCGCAAATGCGCCCTGTGTTCCACCACATCAGATCTCCGAGCTTATCATTGTGCACAGCTTATCATTCTACACAGCTTATCATTCTATAAATGTATTAGCAGTAATCTACCTAAGTCTACAATATTGGCTTATATATTTGATCTCAACCACTCTAACCATAATTATTCAACTAGACTGCTTGACTCCAACTATCTGTTTAAAAAATCCAATGTGACATTCTATAAATCTTATGTAAATGAGGGGTGTACGGACTGGAATAAAATTCCACCAATATTACGCAACATCAAATTGCTATCAACCTTTTCTAGAGAATTTAAACAGTATTTATTAGAAAATTTGTCACAATAAGAAAAATTGTTTTTTTCTCATCCAACTTCTGCTTTGTTGTAATTTAAAATCTTCTATGATTGACACTTTCACTCTTTTATTTTGATTAAAAGTTTGATTTAGACATGTGGGACGCTTGTTAGCGGGGTGATTGATATCCGGGTGGTCAACTCGATAGGGTGTTATGCTCCCTCATTGATGGCCTGGTTTTTGCATGTATTAGTGTGCCTGTCTTTGCGGTTTTTTTTACTTTGTACCTTTATGTTATTCGAAATATGTTGACTGTCGTACTGTGTGAAATGTGTCAGTGACTCTAATGGATTGATGAATATTGCATATCCAGGATGCTACTGGGTTTTCATAAAAATGCTTCTACACAGCTTATCATTCTCGCTTATCGCTATCACTGCGCTATCACTACGCTATAGTCTATCACTGCGCTATCACTACGCTGCATATGTAGATATTTAGCTCTGATTGGGCTTCTATAAGCTTACTAGTTGTCAGTTTGTAGTAAAATGAATCATATCTATCATCAGATCACAGGATTCTTCATGCAGCCCTACAGACCCGTGTTTTCATTCGATCAGCTGACGCTTTGTTTATATTGGACCTACACGCACGTAAACAAATCTGCATTCCATTGCGCAAGCTTCAATCAGCACTTTGATGAGTGCATCTACACTTCCACTCTAATTTCTAGTTATATGCTGCTCTTATTTCCACTTCTATGCGACTCTTATTTCAAGTTCAAGCAATTTCGCATTCCTGCTGAAACCGAATCTCAACAGCGGAAGCTGCAAGAGCTCATCATGCTAATGATTTAAAGAGTCTTGTGATATATGCTGCGGTTAAAGTAATTAATTAATCAATCAATCTGCCAATAGTCAATATATTATCTATTAATATATTCAAAAGTCTAAATATATTCAATCAGTTAATCAAAAGTAAATTATTAAAACTATATATCAATTAATCAAGCAAACAAGAAATCAATCAAACAAGCCAGTAAGTTATCAGATATAGGCCTACAAAATGTCCTATCCAGCTTTTTCTTTCTATTTCTTTTCAGATTTATAGAAAGAAAAGCTGTCAAAGAGAGTGACGGATCCAGAGGGGGCCCAGGGGGCCCGGGCCCCCCCTTAGGCCCGACGATAAAAAATTTAAACATTTAAACTATATTTTCATTGTATCTATGGCAATTTCTAAGTGTAAATATGTTTTAAGGGCGTTAGGGGGGGGAGGCTGGGCGGGGGGGGGGGGGGGGGGGTACGAGAGGGAACTCGAACAGTCCGACTACCTGGAATTTTTTCAAATATGGGCCCCACTAGGGGCTCATATAATGGAAGGGGGCCCAAAAAATGTTAACCGTTTCACTAGCTCTCAATTTTCACTTTAACCACAGCATAAGAGGAAAGAGGTGTAAGTGCCAAGTGTGAACTCTGTCCCGGAGCATTGGTGCAAACAGCCTTGGCTGGGATCGAGGGGTTTAAGTCCCCCCACCTTCTGCCAAAATTAGGTCACTCTTGCAATTGGTCCAGATCCGCAGAGTTTCTTCAGACGTGAAAAAACCTACTTTTTCCTGTACAAATGTAGGATTTTAGGTATTTTAGGTTTTCCTCTCACATTAGTACTGGTATGAGTGGAGGGGGGGGGGGGTAAGATACGGAGATACACTCACTCTATGAGCCGAGCTCAGTATACTGAAAAATTTTGAGCCCCCCACACAGCATTTTTTTGGTTGCGTCACATGTTCCGAAGCAAAAAATGTGTACACTCTCCAAAAAAAAATTTCGGCCCCCCCTTAAAAATTTCCTGGATCCGCCCCTGGTCAAAGACGTATTATAAATGGGTGTAGGGCCCGTAGGCCAATGCCACAAGATTTCACTATAAACTCAACATACAGTATATGAATTTATTTCTAGATGTTTCATAAAATTAATATTAAGTCTAATTTTGCTTGTTATACATATTTTTACTATTGACTTGTGGACTATTCCCTCTACACTGCAGGTTAAATCATATCGCATAAAGTATCACTCATCTCATCATAGGCTAATTCTACCGAAGTCGCAGAAGTCGCACAATAATCTAAGCTCTGCTCAAGGCATTTCTAAATTTCTGACAATCAAATTACGTAGTCAAATTACATAGCACTTAGCTCAGTGTTTCTTGTGCTTGGTGTCCCCCCCCCCTCCCCATCTTATTAAATCAGATTTTATAATTTTGTTCGGCGAGCCTGTGTATGATAGACTGCAGGGTTAACTTCATCAGACGGGATCATTTATTGTCGATAAAACTTCTGATGGAAAACTTTCCTCAGCCTGTGTGCACGCACGTGTATCCCAGCCCCAGTGTGAGTAGTGAGCGGGTCAATGCTCTGCTATCAATCAATCAATAAGAATTTAAAGTCCGGTTCCTCGCCATAAGGCAATGTCTGGGACGTCAATCAATCACGCAATCAATCAGTCAGTCAATCACTCAATCACTAAGAGGTGTTGCAAAGATGCAACATAATGCAACCGCTACTTTTAAGATGTTGCACAAGTGTAACAGATACAACCTCTCAAGCACACGTGTTGCGTGATACCACACATGTAACTCTACTGTGCCAGTGTTGCGTGGATGCAACAGGTGCAACCTATAGTGAGCATATGTTGCATGAAGGCAACGGATGTAGATAAGAGCATGATCAGCTTATCACATCAGCCGTAGCGCTGCTACCATGCTATATCAAACTGATCATGCGTGATCCTTCATACATTAACTGTAGTCTTCAAGAGCCGTGTCTAAACTTTTACCTAGACCATTTCCTTCGTCAAGCTACTTTAGCAACAAAAAAATTAGTTGAAATTCCTGGTCGGTAGCCAAATGTTATTTTGAAGGGAGAACGGTATAAATATTCCTAAAAATCAATGAGAAATTTCTGATAGCTGAGTACTAGGAGAAAGTTCTGATAGCTGAGTACTAGGTGAAAGTTCTGATAGCTGAGTACTAAGAGAAAGTTCTGATAGCTGAGTACTAAGAGAAAGTTCTGATAGCTGAGTACTAGGAGAAAGTCCTGATAGCTGAGTTCTTGGAGAAAGCTCTGATAGATGAGTACTAGGTGAAAGTTCTGATAGCTTTTAGGCCTTTAAGACTGAAGTTTTTGACTGGAGACAAGTAAAGACTCTCAAGATAAGAAAATTAGGTATTTAATTTTGCAATTTTTTAAATAGTGTAATAATTTAATTACTTTAATGCGAAGTCAGCTGCAAATGATATTTTTATTGTGTTGTATTAGTTCTGCTAATAGGGCCTACAATTCATGCTCAGTCTGCAACTACTTGCAATAGAGCGAGTGACGTAGCGCTCGAGCAGTTCAATAGACTATGAGCAGAGAGCACCTGCTTGATGATGCCTGTGACGTCATTTAATAGAGAGTGAGAGAGAGAAAGAGAGAGAGAGAGAGAGAGAGAGAGAGCGAGAGCGAGAGAGAGAGTACGTGCATTATGGTAATAGTGACGTCACTCTAATATGTGAGAGAAAGGAGCAAGATAGATAACAATAATAATAAAGAAAGCTTAACGTCAGTTTCCTCATGCAAGGATGATGTCAGGAACGTCATAGATAGACAGATAGATGGATAGAGATAGATAGAGAGAGTGAGAGAGAGAGAGAGAGATAGAGAGAGATAGAGAGATAGATAGAGAGAGATAGAGAGTTAGAGAGATAGATAGAGAGAGAGAGTTTTCAGCACTGCAGCAAGCAGGGGTTATCTGACACCACTCGAGGCATTATCGCTTTCCTCGCTCATTGTGGGGCTCCGTGTTTACACCTGAGGCTTCCCTTAAGTCTACCAGTCCTCATGTAGCTCTAACATCTCCCGAAAACCGATCCCGTCCGGAAGAGGCGATTAAAGCAGATATTGCATATATTTTATAGTAACGAATGTGAAAGAGGTCATAGAAAGTAGAATGGAAGGAAAAAGAGACAGACGTAGGGCGAGATTAGGTATGTTAGATGATCTAAAGACCCACTCATATGTGGACATGAAGAGGAAAGTGAAGACAGAGAAGAGTGGAGGCATTATATATCATGGACCTGCCAGTAGGCAGTGCACCAACTGCCTTTATGAGTCTCTGGATCTCCTCCCCCGCTTACCTCTTTCTCTATGAATTATTTATTAATTGTAACACCACAGAGTCTCTCTCTTTCTCTTTCTCTTTCTTTCTCTCTCTCTCTCTCTCTCTCTCTCTCTCTCTCTCTCTCTCTCTCTTCAGTGCACTGTCAAGTGGCAGGTTCAAGGTACACATTCATACTCAAAATCTGCTTTCTCGCTCCAAATGAGCACTCCTTAGATGAACTAGTTAATCCCTTTACAAAGTCTATGCCTTATCCATACCTTATGTAGCCTATAGTGTAGGGAAAGTATGGCTTCTAAGGTGGTTTCCCATTGCCTTCAGTTGGATGGTGATACCACTGACTGTACACAATAAATTGTTCAGTTTAAAGATTCTCTACGAATATCTGGCGTCATGTGGTCTAACACTATATCTAACGGAAGCCTTGATTTTATCAGAAGAATAAGTTTTCTCTGAGGCTGGAGGTAACTTTGATGCAGCTGTGAGCCAATTGTCTGCTGTAGCACGCTGCGTCCTAATGGTGCAGAATATTTATTAATTAACTTACAAATTATTATATTCTCTCGTAAATGTTAATTAATATTAGTAGCAGTACACAGGTTGCTAAGATATTGATTAGGGATGTAACTAAACAATAGTTTATGCGTGTGTTGAAGTTTAAACAATTGATTATGTCTCTAGTGAATACGGCCATTAGTCAGACTGTATTCTGTTAATTTAAATTGCGTTATTTAGTCTTTGAATATTTTAATACAGGATAGGATAATTTTATTTAAACGGCGAGCATTTCATTCAATCTTAGATTGAAAGCTTTCATATTGGACGGGTATTGTACATCATGGAGAAGGGAAGTTTAATATTTTAATTTGATAGGGGTCAATTAGTTAAGAATATTGTTGTGCATTGAATTGTTATACTCTAATTAAAATAGTTAAATTCAATATACCAATAGTAGATTATATAAATACCTAGAGTATCCGTGCCATGAATAAATTGGAGTTTTAGACAATACAATAGATAACGCAAAGTATCCCACTACCCCGCTACACTAGAGAGAATTTTGACATTACGTCTGCATACTAATATTATTTCATTATTTTAATACACAGTTTCTAAATAACTTGAAGATGAGTTTTAATTGCCTAATACCTATGTACTGCACCGATTGATATAGATATATGTCACTCACAGCTTTCGAATCATCCGTCGCGTTGCAGTATTTTGTTCTCTATTCAATAGAAAGCTCATCTACATATAAATACCCATATTATGAAGTTGATTACACGATTAGTATCATTTCCAATATAAATAAAATACATGCACCGGTGGATTTGCTGTTGGGTACAAAATTAATCTGTTTAACTTCACGATGATTATGCTCTTGGTATGTGACAGTTGCATGGAATAGTATGGTCATATTCCAGTGAGATACGGATGTTAAGAAAGAAGGATATTCGGAAACTGGAAGCCATAAATGTGCATATGGAGAAGATCACATAAACTGATCTTGGACTTGCACTGTTTTGATCTCGCTTTCTCTTGTGGTCTCTGTATACTCAGTCGTCATCGTGTGGTGCTTTGGCGCCTGTTTGTGTAGTGCCTGCAAGAGACGTCCCTGACATTGCCTTATGGCGAGGAACCGGACGTTAAATTCTTATTGATTGACTGATTGACTGACAAAATTAAAAACCAAGAAATTCCAAATATAATTAAATGTAATTTTTGGCATAAGTAGACAATTGGTAATTGTGATACAGAAGGCAAACAGGAGGCGCATTGCTTATGTTCAAGAAGATGGCTTACTGAATGTGGTAATTGAAGAAAGAATGATGGGGAGGACCGAAGCTTGGGATGCTGGACAATTCGAAAACTTGTTGTTGTTTATATCTGAAGAGAAGGGAAGAAAATATATGGTAATTATATGCGCCATGGTTTATGGACCTGCCAATAGGCAGTAAGCTGAGAGAGAGAGAGAGAGAGAGAGAGAGAGTGAGAGATCGAGAGAGAGAGAGAGAGATGAATTGATTGGTGATCTGAAATAATGTAAACGTTATGACAGGCTTTTAAATTTTAAATATTTTGGAAATTGTTAGCGCTGTGTGTGGAGAATACTGTTAACGATAATGTTTCTAGATTAAGAACTCTATTCGGCTCATGTATGGCTTGTACATATGCAACTCAGCCGCTCTACGCATATTATATAAATCAATCAATCATCAGTACTGTATAAATCAATCAATCATCGTACTATATAAATCAATCAATCAATCATCGTAATGCATAGATCAATCAATCAATGAGGCTTTAACATTCGGTGTTATCTTGTCAAATGATTTTTTCACCGGAGGATTTAATATTCGGACTGGCACTTTTTCAGATCTCGTTTCTAAATGGTTCGCTGCTCAACGTTGTCATGAACGACAGTAGCTCTCTAATTATGTTGTTGCTGCTCAATGCAGTTCACAATACTGGTGTGATATTGACATCCCGCGGATGCGATAAGAGTATAGCAGTGTTTGGCAGGAGACTGGTCTTGGAGACTGCTTTACAGGCTCAAGGCATGCTTCATCGCGTCGACAATTAGTCTGACTAATTCATAATGATTATTAATAATTATTCTGACTAATTAATTTCGACTATTCTGGTTGTTGATAGTGTCTAATGGCAGCAAGCTCCGACACATGATGAACTGTTTAGGGAATTACCATTGGTGTTGACTTACCTGCCATTGGTTTTTCTTGTAGGCCACTTGCTTCCGAGGCGAACACTCTAACCGTTATGCCAGATCATCTTCTTATACTTCCACAGATTTTGTTGAAGTGCTAGTGTTACCTTTGAATTCTCTCTTTCTCTCCCTCTCTCTCTCTCTCTCTCTCTCTCTTAGTGCACTGCCTACTGGCAGGTCCATGGTATATAACACCTCCGCTCTTCTCTGAATTCCGATTTCCACTTCATGTCATACGAGTGGATCTTTAAATCATCTAATGTTCCTAATCTCGGTCTGCCTCTGCTTCTCTTTCCTTCCATGACCACCTTTACCAAATATTCTTCACTTCGAATGTGTCCTAGCTAGTTCATAACGGTTAGAGCATTTATCGACTGTCTATCTGTATCTACTCTCTTCAAGACTTATTCTTTGTAATACTCCTTGTTTCTTACTTTGAATGCAGAAATGAACACAAATTTTCACTGAAATATAAATATTTATACTGCTTAATGTAATAGCCGACTATTTGGATTGTTTACAGAACAACAGAAAACTTTATCAGATTCTAACGAGTTGATGATAGAATCAAGTTATCTACTTTTTTATCAATTTCTAATGGCAATACTAATAGAGACAGTGATCAAAGTGTTAAATAAAATATTTAAAGAACAGATTTTATATTCAAATTATTGTTTGATTTAAAACAAAGTTAACATCAGTCTAGTTTACCTTAGTGAATGTGAGCTCAAATCGTTGATACAGTATATCATAATATAATAAATACAACATAGTAGACTAACTCATCAACAACCCAGCGACATACGCACATGTTTATACTCCGGAGGTTAACTAAACTAGACTTGCCTAAACTAGACTTGCCTAAACTAGACTTGCCTAAACTAAACTAAACGTAATACTGACGAGTCGTTGCTCGACACTGACTCTAATGTGAGCCTGTTTCCAATGCCCCAATGTATCACCGGCCCCACCGTGCACTGGGCCCCCACCGTGTGGCAGCGCGCTGAGCGGGGAGGTAAGACGTTGGAGGAGGGGGCGAAGCTGCCCCTGGGCTGGACTCTCAAGGACATGGAGGACGAGGAACGAAGGGAGAAGAGGAGGAGACAGAGACAGATGGTTGTGAGCTGTTGTAAGAAGTTCACTGCCTTCTTGTTCTCTCACATTGGACTGGGTATCATGGTCGTCTCGTATAGCATATTGGGTGGATTCATCTTTAGAGCTTTGGAGGTGAGTGTCTCTGTATCTCTATCTCTATCTGTCTCTGTCTCTCTCTTTCTCTCTTTCTCAATGTCTCTCTCTCACTATTTTGCCTCTTTTGCTCTCTCACTGTCTCCTTCACTCTCTCTCTCCCTCTCTTCCTTCCTTTTCTTTATCCCTCCAAAGCCCTATCTCTCTGTCTCTGTCTCCATCTTTACCTGTATTCAATCATTATCTGTCATTGTATATAAATAAGACTCTTGATTTGGATTTTTCCGCTTACTTATTATTTTACTATAATTTAAGAAAAAATTAATATTTTATAATATAATGACTTACTTTATACTTAATTGATTTTCTGACAAATCAATAGATCGATTGATTGATTAATCAACAGATCGATTGATTGATTAATCAATCAATCGATCTATTGACTAATCAATAGATCGATTGATTGATTAATCAAAAGATCGATTGATTGACTAATCAAAAGATCGACTGATTAATCAAAAGATCGATTGATTGACTAATCAAAAGATCGATTGATTAATCAATGGATCGATTGATTGATCAATCAGGCACCAGAAGAGATAAACCTAAGGACTCGGATAGCAGAGTGGAAGAACGACACTATAGCGGAGCTGTGTCATCAGACAATCCTGCAGCTCAACCTATCCCAGCCTGTCCCACACATGGATGCATACAGAGACATGCTCCGGAGAGTCCTCACAGAGTTCCAGGAGGGAGTGCGCAATGCTGTCAAGGACAAGGGATGGGACGGCACGGACGCTATAGAGGTCAATCAGTGGTCATTCGCAGGGGCCTTGCTGTACGCTGTCACTGTCATTACCACCATAGGTATGTGTCTCTCTGTCTCTGTCTCTGTCTCTGTCTGTTGCTCTCTCTATTTCTCTCTCTCTCTCTCTCTCTCTCTCTCTCTCTGTCTCTCTCGTAGACAATCATTCAATAATTGATGTTGTCATCGGGATCATTTCAAAAGTGATTGACGTTGTCACGGATGATCAGTAAAATGTGATAGATGTTGTCACAGATGATCAGTAAAATGTGATAGATGTTGTCACGAATGATCAGTAAAATGTGATAGATGTTGTCACGGATGATCAGTAAAATGTGATAGATGTTGTCACGGATGATCAGTAAAATGTGATAGATGTTGTCACGGATGATCAGTAAAATGTGATAGATGTTGTCACGATGATCAGTAAAATGTGATAGATGTTGTCACGGATGATCAGTAAAATGTGATAGATGTTGTCACAGATGATCAGTAAAATGTGATAGATGTTGTCACGAATGATCAGTAAAATGTGATAGATGTTGTCACGGATGATCAGTAAAATGTGATAGATGTTGTCACGGATGATCAGTAAAATGTGATAGATGTTGTCACGGATGATCAGTAAAATGTGATAGATGTTGTCACAGATGATCAGTAAAATGTGATAGATGCTGTCACGGATGATCATTTTGTTATTACTTGTCTATTTTGTTGTTACGTGACTTGCTGATTTAACAGATCTGAACTTATCGGAAATAGATTTACAATAAAATTCAACGAAGTTATTTAAAGAGTTACTGACTACGACAAAATAAAGGCATTTTCTGGTGGCTTTTCTTTCTAGAATAATACGCTAGCAGTTAGATAGATAGAACTGCCTTTAACGTCAATATTCAGAAGCACAAGGCTTTTCTTCAAGACAATTTGACACATTCCAGCTATCGTCACAAAAATTAAATAACTTAAAACAAGCACTTCTGCAACTGTATAACAACTGAATGTTGAAACATTAAAGAGGCGTGGAATGAATCCTGTTGAGAAACGAAACGGACTTTAAACACTGATAAAGATTCAACCGGCATGCATCTTGTTTCTATAGGCTATAAGTCGCCTGTTACGAGCGACTGCAGTTAACAGGGACTTCACTAATTCTAATCCAGGCATGTAACCTTAGATTGCTTATATCTAAAGCTCAGGAAAAGTTTGCTATAATTAAAAGCATCGAGTCTAATTACTTATGGTCGTATTTACTATAAGATTAAACTTCGAGTGCATTGAAATCACGTGACTGAAATCACGTGACTGATTATACTCCATCTGGCGGACTACAGCTGAGTAAACAGTGCAGTGCATCCTGGGATACATGCTCTTCCTAGTGATCCAGAGCTACTCAAGGCTGCTCTTGTAGGCAGCGCTGCCTTTAGAACTCAATGCTGCTCTTGTAGGCAGCCCTGTCTGTAGAACTCAAGGCAACTCTCGTAGGCAGCCCTGCCTGTATAACTCAAGGCAGCTCTTGTAGGCAGCGCTGCCTGTAGCTGTAAATCAATCAAATGGTCTACTTATGCATTCTGTAATTGAGTGTTCTTGTGTAGATACGGGTTGCATTAGTAATGTGTCAATCAATCAGTCTGTCAATCAATCATCGATCAATTAACATTGCGCAAATTTCAATGAGTCCGCTATCACATACACACCTAGGTGTACATCTCTGTAAAGTAAAAATAGCGCAGACTCCTAATGACTTTTTGGCTGATTCAAACCAAATTATTTAATGTAATTTATTTTGCAAGAGAGTATGGCTTCCTTTTTCAGTTAGGAACTTCGGAAGCATTGCGTAATTTGCTTGATACTTTTACCTCAGTTGGACTTATAGCGAAAATATCGATACTTAATGAATGAAACGTTCAATAAAAGAGGTGTTTTCTGGTAAAATATCGTTACTTATAGAATGGAACGTTTAATGAAAGAGGTGTTTCTGTTAAAATATCGATACTTATATTATAATGGAACTTTCAATAAAAGAGGTGTTTTCTGTTTATTACATAATGCAGGCTACGGGCACATCGCTCCTAAGACGCCGTGGGGGCGCATGCTGACGATCATCTACGCGCTGATAGGAATACCCCTCACCTTTCTCTACCTCTCCAACATCGGTAACTTCCTAGCGGACTGCTTCCGACTCTTCTATAAAAAGATCTGCTGCGATGTGCTCTGCTGCAAGAAGTGTGATCGGCGCCGAAAGAGGGAGAGACTGAAGTTGAGACGTAGAAGAGAACTGGCTGCCCAGAATAATATCCTACTGGAGACAATAACTTCTGGAGGAACTACCGGAGGATGCGTGGGAAAGATGGGAAACCAGCTTCCAACATATTCCAGGTTGCAGGCGTCAGAGATGGAAGGAGGTTCCAGTACGACTTGTGATAATCTGGGATTCGAAGATGACGACGATGCACCTGGAGAAGGCAGGATGATGTCGTCAAGTGGTGAGGTTAGAATAAAGGGATCTCCGTCAGGAGAGATGGCTCAATCGCTAGAGAACTTTACTTCTACCCAAGAGATCCCGATTCTAAAAATATCGACGGCCAGTAAATTTCGCCAGTCATCGAGATCTCTTGAAGACCTGAGCACACTTATGAGAGAGACTGATATACTCAGCGACGATGGAGTCGACGATGATGATGATGACGATGTTCATGACGATGATAATTTCTACTCGAACACTGACGTTAGAGAGACGGACATCCTAGATGACTGCCCCAGTCTGGCAGAGCTGGGATACTGCAGGCGAAGAGAACGAGAACATTGGAAACAATCCGACAGTACTCCAGCAAATAGGCACAACGAACCTTCCAGCGTAAGTTCAACGTCTGGCGCTAGAACAAAGCGAGGCTTGCGGTCAAGCTCTTTCAAAGAGAACGCAGCCTCAGATAAGAGAGGGAGGCGGAAAGCTGGAGCTAAGGATAAGTTAAAGTCGAGATCAATTCCAGACCTAAACGTGATACAAAATACTCCTAACAATCGACATCCTTCCGGTGGTTTACTGAACATAAAGAGAGTGAATAGCGAAAAGAGAAAATCTCCAAAGAGAACACCAAGTAGGTCTTCTTCGAAAGGAAAGAAAGACGTAAGTTTTGTAGATCCTCTGGTTCAGAACGACAGAACAACTACGACCTCTAGCAAACAACTAGGAGTTGATCCAGTTGAAATAGACAAATCTGAAGCCAAGTCTGCCAGATGGAATTGGCGTAAACTTGGTAAGCTTGCTAAAGGAAAATCAGACTTCGATAATCCAGAGCTTTCGAGAACGTTCTCTGACCCTGTTAGATCAGGAGACACTCAGAGATCACCAGCTGCTGTGTACGGTCGCTCACTGACAGTCGATCCTCAGACTAGTGGAAGAGGAGGAAAGGCATCGAGGATATCGGACAGCATGGATTGGTATCCAGGTGGAGATAAACTGTCAAGACGTCCTCATAGCTGGAGCACCCAACCTCCGGTCAGCTCCAACAAATCCACCACGGGGTGTAATTCCACGGACTGTCGACGTCAGGGGGAAAGTAAACCACTACTCCGACGTAAAGTTACGAAAACAAATTCTCTTCCCCGGTCAGCGTCGAACCCATACCGGGTGCGCCAGACTGCGAGAGATTTCGAAGGTCTAGTTGCTCTGGCGGCATCAGCTGCTGCGGCGGCTGCGGCGACACAGCGCAGCAACCAAAGAGGAAGCGAAGGAGCCTCGAGGAATTCCGCCCAGAGACCTCGCTCTTCTCCAGCGAGACGTCGAAGACATTCCATGGAATCCATAGATCTGAACCTGCGCCGTTCAGCCGGGGTGAAGTGTGGTGATGTCAGCCGGGGTGGATCACGTCGACCACACCGCTCTGAGGAGTCCTTCGTAACTGCGGACAGCGGTGAGTCCACCAGCGATCAGGTCTCGCTCGTCATCGACGACGCCGACCCAAGGCAGAGATCCACCAGAGAGAGAAGTCGATATCTTAGACCTTCCAACGCTAGATCGATCTCCGTGCCACCTGAACTAGCCCGTAACACGGTCCCTATGGATTTCCTGAGTGGACGTTACGACGCCCTGTCTCCCCTCATGTTCCCGGGCCTCAACGGTCTCATCGACGACCCCTTCGATTACGAGCTCGAGGAAGAGGAAGCCGACGGGAAGGTCACCGTGCCCATAGCCGTCTGTCTGCTGCTGATAGGCAGCTACATAGCGGCAGGTGCAGCCATGTTCACAACGTGGGAGAAGTGGGGTTACCTGGAGGGGTCTTACTTCTGCTTCATTACCCTCAGTACTATAGGGTTTGGGGACATAGTACCGGGCACCAGTATGACGGACTGGGAGTCTAGCGAGAAGCTGGTGCTGTGCGCTCTGTGGCTAGCCTTCGGGCTGTCTCTCATCGCCATGTGCTTCAACCTCATGCAGGAAGAGGTCAAGGACAAGTTCAAGTGGCTGGGGCACAAGCTGGGCATTCTGAGTGATGAAGACGCAGGGGCCACGCAGAGATAGGGTTTACAATAGAGATAGGATATAAGGGGCTTAGGGTTTACTGCTGACTGTAATAACGGGTTTATAGGTTAGAGATTTGCAGAGATAGGGTTTATAAGGGGTTTGGGGGTTTAAAAGCTAATGTTTACGTCAGTTTCCTCACTCGAAAGCGATGTCGGTGACGGGCGAGCCCAGGATTTGAACCCCGCTCACACTAATACACTAATCCGCGGTCGAATATCTTACCGACATCGCCACTGACTTCAGCCTAATGTTTACTGCTGACTGTAATAACGGGTTTATAGGTTACAAAAATAAAAGATGAATAAAACGGGTTTAAAGGTTAGTTTGTAGTTTCCTATAATTTATTTGAGATAAGAATTAACTAAAACGGAAGTCAATTTTTAACTTGTAACCAACAAAATTAAGCAGTCAAACGTTTCATTTAACTAAACAACTTACTAAGCAGTTAAACTTATAGTTAACTACTTTCTAATTAACTCATTTTTGCCCATCTTTAATTACAATTTATTTAAAGTTCTGATAAATTGGTTGCTTTTAATGAGTTTAGAGGTTAAATGTAATCATTTCTATGGACGATAATAGTTCGGGTTAGAATTCCGGTGAAGCCGATACGAAAGTTATAATTCGAAATGTTAATGATATTGAGGATGTGTAACTCAATAGAAAGTTCACAGATTCAACGCTGAGGTATAAAGGTCTACAAAGAAGATTTAGAATATGTTCCGGAACAGCCAGTCATATATGATTTATACTTTAATCTGTTATACAACATATGTTGCATATCATATTTTTATACACTAGTCTGTTGTACATCAGGTGTTGTACATTATGCTTTGTACATTCAATTGATAAATTTATATACGTACACCTACACAGTAACACAGGGCTGATGACCTCTAAAAATGATAATTGTAAATATTAATAAGTAATAATAACAACAACAATTAGAGTGCTACAGTCATCAATGACAACATCGAGCACTATTGAGACAAAATCAAGCCGGCGAGCAAAAAGGAGGTCCAAAAACGGTGCAAATTCCAAAATCCAGAAATTCAGTCCAAAGTCCAAACTAGAAGTAGCGCAGTCACATTGTATGCCTAAATCCAAATATGATTGCATATATAAGTATACTGTAATAAATGTACAAATTTACTGGCACATATAGTTACTTCAGAGACGAATGTATAGTTGATCTGCTCTTAATTAAGAGATACGTAATTTGATTAATAAAGACTGTTTTATTGTAGCTTTTTCACAATGCAAAAATTTAAATAATAAAAATTAAACATGTTAACGGTGTTCCAAACATAAACATAAACTATCCAACATGGCGGCGCCCATATCTTATCAGCTGATGGCAAAATCTTCTATCACTCTTATCACTCTCATCTGTGCTCTAGCAGGTCTGCAGCGTGCATAAATAAATATTAGTGATATTATCTAGAAGATATAGGTGTATCTTAAAATCTTACATTAATAATAGATATTATAAATATTAAATACTATTTAGTTGTTCAATTTATTCTCAGTTTTACAATACTGACATAAAATTACATTAGGCGTCACTTTGTGGACACTAGAGTAGTCTCTCCAACCCGCTTCCTCCATAGCTAGATCTATCACAGAGTCACTCTCCGCAAGACTGAATTTGATCTCTAATTTACTCAAGTCGTTACTATATTGCCAAATTAAGTTGTTTATTTCCCGTACGTCTTTTTTAACTTAATACTTGAAAATCTATATATGAACGCTTTCTTCTTGGAGTATTTTCGTGTTGTCTTAACATATGTCCTATCCAGCTAAATCCTTTTCTTATAATTTTAAATATCATTTACTATTACATGTGGCGCAAATTTAAGATTATTAATTCCTGCATTCTGGGGTTTTTAACTTCCTTGGGTTTTCATTATCTGTAGTATTTTACTGTGAGCCATGAACACCTGCTTCCTATTGATTAGTGCTGAAGCATGGCAGACCTGGTAGCACTTCGGTAAGATAGCTGACTGCTGATCGATAGGTATGCGGCTTCAATTAAGTGCTCATCCTATCACTGACGTGCACTCGAGTCGGCAAACTGATGTTAAATTAGGCGTCAGCTTTTTTATTTTAACTGTTTTTATTATTAGCGATATTTGATTTTGCAAACTTACCCGGGTTGCTGAAGAATTCACCAACTGTGTACCGCATGTGTCGTAAAAGTCGACAAAGCATTAAGATCCAAACCAATGTCAGAAAGGGCATTCAGTTGGTGAGCGCCTATGGTCCAAAAATTTCTTAAAAGAATTTCTAATGCTGACCCTATTTAAATAATTATAATAATAACACTTAGATTGCTACTGTCGTCCATGACAACACCGAGCACTATAGTTAAACTTGGATTCAATGGAAGATGATGATGATGAGTTGACTTTACAAACCATTAATATTTTCTATCAGCAGCAGCACAGAGCAACAAGCTGTCGTGGGACAAGAAAGAAGTGACAGTGCGTCAGGGTGACAGTTTAAACCTGACGTGTTCTGGCGGTCGCTTGAGAGATATAACTGACGTGAGAAGACTCTATGTAGACAGGCACGACGGCAACGAACAGTCGACTATTGCGGACAACTTTTTCCTCAAGCCAGCCTTTAGCAAGCTGAAGAGACTGAGGCTAGCGTTTGATGAAAGTAAACCTTCAACTACCCTGACATTCACAGGTCTGTATCATAGCGGCGTGAACTGTACTGCTGAATATTTAAAAGACATTATAAAGGCTAACACCAATGGGATTAGCTTCTCAACTTGTTATTCTGCGACCCCCATTTGTGTCACTCTCTTTGATGGTCACCCTGTTTTAGCAGTTTTAAACCTTCATTCCCTTTTGTGTAGAATTCTGTTTTTTGGTGATGAAAGATTCATGAAAAGTAAAACGATCGCAGGCCCTGATATCATATATCTCTCCTAGCAAGTCGCATGTCCATTATGTTCTCTCACTGTCTGTTCTCCGTTCTATTGTCTCTGCTTCTTCTCGCTCTTCATGTCACTCATATCACACCGAGAGATTTAGAGGCACTAATACAGAATGTGAAAATTTGATTATATATATATATATATATATATATATATATATATATATCTTTATTTCGCCACTTGGGCAAATAACGCATATTCATTGCAAAGTGAAACAAAATCAAACTCAAAGAAACAAAATGCAAAAAAAAAAAAAAAAATTATTTTCATTATATAGCAAATGTTCTAAAACATTGAGCAATATGGCCTACGTCTAAATGTACTGAGTACACATGGAAATAGGAAAAGATCTCCACGGTGATGTTTCTCAGATGCTTCTAGTTCTTTGCTAATTTTTTTGGTGTTATTTAAACTTAAAATTAATGATATTGGTTTATTGGGCCATAGCGACAGATTTTCTTTTCCACTAAATATTTGGTTAATGATTTGATTGAGTGATTAATTGATCAATCGATTTACTGCATACTGGATTGAATGTTTGATTTATTGACTAATTGATTGATTGATTGGCTGATTGATGGGTCTATTGATCAATTGATTGATTAATTGGGCAGGCATTAGGGGAGAGGACGCTGGAACGTACGGCTGCTATAGTTTATCTGATGTTCACCAGGTGGCGACTGTCAGGGTCAATGTTCTCGGTGTGTTCTCAGTTCTTCTTTTATTTTGTGGATAGTTAAACTTACGATGTATTTTGTCATTGTTCTGAATTTTCAGATAACAAACATGAACTCAGTGAATCCTTGTGCTGCATTATGTTAACTACTAAATAGCTTCATCTGTTCTTTTATGATACTTGTATTGTTTAATGTATATGTTGAAGAAACTAACTGAAAATCACCTGAGAGGCCGTAGTTTTTCTTAATGAAGGACATGTTAGTAGGTTTGATGGAGGTAAAACTTTCATTGACAATTTAAGTTATCGTTTTGTGTATGCCCATTAAAGAGCAGCTTATTAAAAATCTACACCATTGTTATTGTTGCTTATTTGCTTATATGTTAATGCAATAATTTTGTTAATAATTTTTACAAATATTTTTCAGTACCTGTTGACTCAGTCGTCATTTATCGTGGATCCTCTAACCACGGAAAGAAACTGAAGCCAGACGAAGAGCTGCTATTGGTCGAGACACCTGTCAGTAACAGATCACTGGGCGGCATCCTGGAATGTGTTGTGACAGTTGATGGCAGCTTAACTCCACCCACTGTATCCGTCAGCCTGGACGGTGTCGAGGACGTGACCGACATGTTTGAGAGAGAGACCAGCAGCGAGACGAAGGCAAGGGAAAGCTATGACGATGTGGGTGTCTATGAGGCGGTGACTAGGATGAGATACAGAGCGTTGAGTCCTGAGAGGAAGTGGAATGGAAGGACGCTGCTGTGCTTCACGCTGGTGGAAGGGTTCAACAGAGTCTCCGCCTCCATCAGAGTCCTAGTGCAGTGTATGTATCCATCTCTGTGTGTCCAGAAATATGATCGTAGAACTGCAGTGAGAAGTTAATTAATTAGTTTAAATCAGTGAAAGATGAGGAAAAGGACGTTAAACCTTTACTATTATTCTTATTATTGTCATTATTATTTATGTTGTTGTATTGTAATATGCTATAACTTAGTATATAATTATCGACGTCCATGACATCATCATCATCCTTGTATGAAAAAATGGATGTTAAAACTTATTATTATTAATTATCATTATTCATCTGAAGCCAATATCGGGGACGACAAAAGCATCTCCAACCAGTAGTTAGGTAATTGATTATGATTATGATATTGATTGATTGTATGATTTTATTGTATGATTGACTGACTGGTTGATTGATTGATTGACTGATTGATTTACTGATTGACTGATTTATTGAATGATTAATTGGGTGATTGATTGACTGATTTATTGATTGGCTGATTGATTGATTGTCTGATTGATTGACTGATTGATTGACTGATTGATTGATTGATTGACTGATTGACTGACTAACTGATTGATTGGTTGCACAGATGCACCAGTCATCACCTGCACTAGGACTGTACTATCTGCAGAGGTCAGCTCTAGCGTGAGCCTTTCCTGTGACGTGGAGTCTAACCCTATCTCTCAGCTCTCCTGGTCTCATGTTATCAACCAGACAACTCTCTTACCTCTCAACTCCTCCCTCGCTCGCTCCACTATCAAGAGTCTCAAGGGGGATGCTGTGCGTGCTGTGCTGAACATAGACGACGTTAACCAATCACATTACACAACATATCAGCTGACAGCTGTCAATCAACTGGGCAGGAGCGTGGCTAACGTCACGCTGTATGCACCAGGCTCAGTGCTCGCTGACTCCGCTGCCTTCTCCAACGTCAACAGCGGTGGGTGTCGGTCAATTGTAGGAGTTATACTGTTTAGACTTAGCTTAACATCATCATCATCATCTTCTTCCCTTGAAACCCAGTTTAACTAGGATCTGAATACAAATGCAGCTTAACATGCTGCAGTATAAATATTGTATTAATATAATGTAATTTTGATATTTTAGTTTTATTTTAATTAGGAATTTAAGTCAATTAATTTATCAATTTAATTTTACTTTTTAATTTAGTAGTTATGCTGTAATCTTTGTAAGTTCCCAACCCTAGTTAAACTGGGAAGATGATTGTATGATGATGTGGTATTATACTATAATGTAAATATTGCATTGATATACTGAAATATTATTAGCATAAGTTTATAGTCATGCCCTGTGATGCGTAGGTAAACTTTAATTTCTTTTATTTATTTCATTATAAATATGCGAATAGAAACTATTAGCACTAAAAATATCAAAGAACTATTACTTTTATGTTGGTATTGAGATGGACAGAAATCTGTAAATAAATTTACAGTGTCTTATTGCCTACAATTGCATACAGATAGAAATGCGGCAACAACTTGATACAATGTTTTATTTTTATGTTCAGGGAGTTCAGTCGGCGTGATTCAACTATTCAGCAGATGTCAGCTCTTGTTTGTTGTTCTCATGACTGTTGTCATCTGAGATTTGATCAAAGCTTGGCTTAAGTTGCTGCCCACTATGTTCCTCTCTCTCTCTCTCTCTCTCTCTCTCTCTCTCTCTCTGTTCCTCTCTTTCTCCCTGTGTTCCACTCTCTCTCACTGTTCTTGGTTTCCTCGCTCTGTTTGCTTGTTGTTGTATGTAAATCATGAGACCGTAAAGACTGTTAATGAGATTTTGCATTATAGAAAAATTCTTTCTACTGCATTTTACATTGTGCATGTTCCTTGGATGGCTAACATCTCGTGGGAATTTTTCTTCCACGTCTACAAAATATTAATTCACACTTTTGGCCATTATAAAACGTTCACTGCACGTTTTATAATATTTATAAATTTGCTTGGATGGGCCATTTTCAGGTTTTCTTGTTGAGTTATTCGTTAGATTGCCATATATTTATTGGGATAATTTTTACATCTTTTAATTTGAAAGAGTTACTTCTTTTAATCATTTAGTGTTTTGTCAAGAATATATTTTGCTTTTTTGGACCGATTATAGATGTTAAAGATTGTTGTATAGTTGTTTTTATAAGACTAAGTGTTGAAGTCATTTTATCCAGTCATGAAACTATAGCACATGTGCTTGTGAATTACTGCATTTTAGCATATTTATTATTTATATACAAACTATGTAGTTAAAGGCTTGATACAACGTACTTTTGTTTTATTTAGACTGTATATTGTTAGGCTAGGTATATGTTGCACTGTTTAACATCACGTTCAGAGGCACGGGGCTTCCCTTCGAGAAGACTGATATTTGCTCATCTATAATTACTTGTATATCACTTGTAGCTAATCTAGTCACTTCAGTTATTTGAGCCATTCCACTTTAACCCACTGGTCAGTCTGCATTCTGCGTTTGACTGTATTTTATTTTGTCGTTCAGTATCTCATGTTATTATATTTACGGGTTTATTTTACCGATATACTTATCCCTGGTTCTTAGAACAGTATTCATGCATAACTTTTTCTTGTATTTGTATTTTGTGTATTAGCTGCTGAGAAACTTTGTATTGATTTTGCTACAGTATTGACTATGCACTGCATTCCTATGAGCTCAGCATGACGTTATTTAACATTGTCTTCTGATCTCGCAGTCTGTTAGCTGCTTTATGTTATATCTATGCTGTTTCTATTGAACATTCCTGTTGTTATTGCCACGTTCTATTTCCTAGTGAAAGGCAGCTCGCTGGTATTATTTAGATTTACTTTTTTAGTGCTGTTTGATGTGTGTTTAGTACAGTGTGCTTATGTGAGTTGCTTTGTCGATATTTCTAATGGTATTTTACATGTTTGTCTGTGTTTCTACTCATATTTTACTTATTTTCTGATGTTTCTACTCATATTTTACTTATTTGCTGATTATTGTCAGTCCATTGAATGAGCAGCATGACCCAATGATTGTGCAACAATTCTGTTTTGTTGAAAATAGATCTTCTGAAATCCGCACTGGTTTTGAAGGAGCTGTGTACGGATAATGCTAAGGAAATCAATGGAAAATCACCCATATCCCAAATTCTTCAAGCTTAGTGTTTACTAAGAAAATAACTATTAAGAAATAGGAGGAAGAGATGGATAGGACACATTCTAAGGGGGGAAGGTCTATTAAAAGAGGTTATAGAAGGTGGAATGGAAGGAAAAAGAGGCAGAGCAGGCCGAGATTAGGTATGTTAGATGATTTAAAGACCCACTAATATGTGGAAGTGAAGAGAAAAGCGGAAGACAGAGACGAGTGGAGGCTTTATATACCATGGACCTGCCAGTAGGCAGTGCACTAAGAGAGAGATTAATTAGATTAATTCATGTCCACTCATTTGTCGTTGCTTGATTGCTATATGTTCTCTCTCTTTCTCTCTCTCACACTCTCTCTCTCTCTCTCTCTCTGTTTATACGCCTACCATTCAGTTCAGTTGTTCGTCTAGTGATGTCTTGTTTCGCCTCTCTGTACGTCTACTTGTATGTGTTGTGTGTTGTGTAGTTGTTGTCTAGTTGAACGATTAGATGATAGTGCAGTGCTGTGTGACCTCAATGAACTTGCAATTCATTTGTTCTACTTTATAATATTGCAGTCACTGAATTGTGAATTCAACGTCAGTTTCCTCGTCCAGCCGTCCAGCATTAGGTGTAACAGGGCATTGAGGCGGTGGCTTATTGACTAAGAATATATAGTCTACATCAAAGCTTAGAATAATTATATAGAAATGTTTTCCTTTCCATCATAGCTCTGTCATAACGGACTTCAACGGACTTCAACGGACTTGCACTGTTTTTTAGCTCACTTTCTATTCATCGTGTGCTGGTGTGTTCTGGCGGTTTGAAATTGTCTTTGGTAACTTAAGTTTGTACCTTCGACCTGCCATTTGGCAGAACACCTGAGAGAGAGATAGATACTATATGTATAGTATAATTATGTGTACTATCTGCACACACTACTGTAAACTAGTGTTTTACGCTTCTCACAATTGGTAGATACTTATTACTGTCTGTATGCTATATCATACTTGTCATTGCTTTATAGTAATTTGTTGTTGTAGTATTTAATACTCAGTCTTCCACTTATTTGACCTGCTTGTACTCTGCTGGTTTAGTAAACAGTTGAATACAAATACTCTAATATAGCGTGTGCTTGTTGTTGATTGTCTTAATAGCGTAGGGGTAACGTCATGAAGTTTTAAATGACAGATCCTGAGGTGAATTGAACACTCGTGGGTTCGAATCACAGCCGCGCTGATCTGAAAGTAAAATCTCGGAGACTCGGACATTCACTGGATTGGTTATACTGCCCGTAATAGATAGCTCTAGTCTTGCTATTGTGTAGGCCTGCCTATTGTGTAGGCCTGCCTATTGTGTAGGTCTCTTGATGCTGCCTATTGTGTAGGTCTCTTGATGTGTTGGCCTACTGCATAGAATTAAAACACTCTGACTCATTGTTTGATCTAATCTTGTCACTGACGACAGTAGCACTCTCATTATAGTTGTTGCTATCGCGTAGAATTCTTTTTAACGTTTTAACACATCCTAGCTATACACCGCGATAATTACACATAGATTAGTGCATTACATACAGGTATAACATAACATAACAGCACACTGGGTCAGTAAGCACAGATATAAATAAATAATAACAATTAGGGTGTTACAGTCATCAATGACAACATCGAGCACTATTGAGACAAAATCAAGCAGGCGAGCAAAAAAGAAGGTCCAAAAACGGTGCAAATTCCAAAATCCAGAAATTCAGTCCAAAGTAAAGGGAGTTAAAGAAAAGGTGGTTTAGGCGCAGGTCGCTGCTCATGGACACTGGATGGAAAAGAGAGATGGAAAAGATAGGTCTTCAACTGCTTATGGAACTGCTCATAGGAAAGCAAAGGCTGGTGTGATTCAAATGATTTCCGAAGATTGGATGGAGAATTCCAGATCTGTGGTGCAGCATGCTGGAAAGAACGATTAGATAGCTTAGAGCGTGAATGTAAGCTAGGTCTCACAAGAGTAATTAACTTAGAAGACCGAGTAATAGCAGGCTGCATCACTTTAATCAAGTGAGACATACAAGTTTGTCCAGGGATGGTGATGGACTTATAGGTTAACGAAGATGCTTGTTTAAGGCCCATTTCCTCCTTCCTCTCCATGGTTATTTGTAATCGTTGCCTTTTGATGGCGCATCAATTGCAGCCGGCGCGGATTTAAGAATAACCTTCCATCACCCTGGGATTTTTTCCTTCCTAAGCTTTTACTAACACTCAGTCTTCCAAGGTGGTCACCCACAAAGTACTAACCGAAGTCGAAACCAAGTGCGCTAATCCCGCCGTTATTGTATTATGGAATGGGACGCTCATTTGGATCACTCGAATGAGAGGTTAAATAGATATTTTAGTCATATGCTACATTCAACTGATGCCAAAGCAATAAAATTTTAAGCCAGTGAACTGCCAAAAGTCATCGAATTTGGAGGATAGAAATTAAGTGATGGGAGATTCTATCGCAGTTGATAAATTAATTTATTAATAAAAATTAATAAATTACTTTATCCATTAGTAAATGTGCGATATTATTATTTTTATTGTTTGAGGTATAGCACTGCTGCTACTATTACTATTATTATTATTATTATCTAAATATATTTATCTAAATATCGGTCTAATGCAAGTAACTAAATACATAATAATAATTATATAATACGATTATATAGATAATATTATTATCGCGTTCAGTGACGCATCTCTTGTTCTTCGATATCATGTATGCCCGTTCTACGACGTTTTTATTGTTGTTATTATTATTATTATTATTTATAAAAATTAATTTATTTATTCTGTAATAAATTTGCAATATCCAGAAAGCTTAATTAAACTCGAATAGTGAATAGTGATTTTACTCTCTGATCAGCATTGGCCGGGAAATTCTAAATCTGAAATATGTTTTGTCATTGCAAGCAAAAGAAACAGAACATTTTGTTAGCTGTCACACTGGATAACATTACGCACTTTGAAGTCAAAATAATATTCGACGATTGCTATACAATGTAGGATTACAGCAAGTAAATTTGATTTCTTTTTTGGACTTTATTTCTTGGAGTCAGTCCAGTATTAGGCTGCCTGCATTTTTACTTTAGAACATAATGTCAGTAATCGTTATTTCCTATCACTGCATGCTATTGACTCGAGTTTTCTACTGAGGCTTTCTTCAATAGCTCTAACCAATCAGAAGAAAGTAGTTAACCAATCAGCTTGCAGATTTGGTTGCTAATGTCTATCGCGCATAGCAACCGTTTACACTCCGCCCACGCTTGCAGCAGAGAATTCAAACGAGAGATTTGATCGAGAAATCCTTTGAAAAGGTTCGTAAATTGCTCTTTTTTATTTTACACAATTTAGGTATAAAATAGTTTTATCTGTTATTTTAATTACACTTTAAGTTGTAGTTTTTTCAATTATTGGTTTGTTTGATTTCAACGGAATACCTAGCCGCCGGCTTTTCTCGAAAATTTTGCCGAAGTAAACTGATTATGTATGGAACCGTTTTTTTCAGTTAATGTATCTATCACTTTTAATGCCGCAGGTTTAAACCCTTCGGCACTATATTCCATTATCCGTGTAACCAGTCCTCTGAATGTCCAAGATTTTACCCTTAAAATCCAGCGCGACTGAAAGTCGAACCCGCGAGAGTTCAGTTCTACTAAGGATCTGCCATTAGAATTTCATGACATTACTTGACGCCTATGATAATAATAATAACACACATTACAGTGAAATGATCAACTACGTTGATATCTATCACTTTTAATACCACATGTTAAATCCGTTAGGCAATTTTGTCCATTTTCCGTGTATCCAGTCCAGTGAATGCCCGTGATTTTACACTCAGATCAGCGCGGCTGGGATTCGAACCCACGAGGGTTCCATTCACCTCAGGATCTGTCCTTTAAAACTTCATGACGTTATCTACACCTCTAACCATTGCGCTATTGAGACATTCAATGA
Organism: Enchytraeus crypticus; assembly: GCA_905160935.1. Taxonomy (NCBI): domain Eukaryota; kingdom Metazoa; phylum Annelida; class Clitellata; order Enchytraeida; family Enchytraeidae; genus Enchytraeus; species Enchytraeus crypticus. The sequence continues at coordinate 231,344 of CAJHZI010000263.1, read as the reverse complement.
CCAATATGACCAATGCACTATTGAGATGAAAAAATTCAGAAAGCAATTACATTCTTGTTTAAGATGCATTAAAACGCTTAACACAAATATGGGCTTAGTTATAATAATAATTATAAATAAATAATTTGTAATATTTTCCCTGATCATCAGTTAATGTAATGATTTTAATTTTTTTCCAGGAGCATTGAGTTTTGATCCTTGTTTTACAGGACTGCATGTGTCAAAACTGATTAATAGTGATTCTCTGTATAGCAAACGAAAGTATCCGTCGAGAGTAAAATTCTTCTGGATCGCGTCTAGTTAATATTAACAATTTTGTGACTTTATCGACTTATTTATCATATTGATGTTGTGCTTTGTAATTGTTGAAATGACTTATGTATCAATTTTTGCCATGGGTATGCTATCTGGTAGATATTTTTGCCAGTCTCTCACATTTGTATATGAGTAGTGGCTCACACCTGTATACGAGTAGTGGGAACTTATCCATTTTATCTCAAGATTTGTTCAATATGAGAATAGATGTATAAATATATTTGTGCATTTACAGCTGCATCAGTTTTGAAATAGACAGTTCTCAATGCAATGAGTTAATCTCTACAATTACAAAGTCCAGTCCAATGGGACTGGCATGCTGTAAAACCACTGCATAATCTAAAATGATATAATATCACCTCATTTTAGTAAATCTCAATATTATTTTGTGTGTAATGTGCTAGCAGATTACCGCACCAATCTACGCCAGTTTTCGAGAGATTTAAGCACCACAGACATGACTGACAGGAAGGCCGTGATCAAGAACGCAGACATGTCCGAGGACATGCAGCAAGACGCAGTGGACTGCGCCACGCAGGCTCTCGAGAAGTACAACATCGAGAAAGACATCGCTGCGTACATCAAGAAAGAGTTCGACAAGAAGTACAACCCCACGTGGCACTGCATCGTCGGACGTAACTTTGGCAGCTACGTGACGCACGAGACGAAGCATTTCATCTATTTCTATCTCGGTCGGGTCGGCATCTTGCTCATCAAGTCCGGTTAAATGTTGCGTTGAGAAGTGAGGCCTGTTTCCAACAGTGTAAACTACCTCTTAGAGCTAACGCTAATAGGCTTCGAAGTTTTGTTGGATAGCCTAGAGATGCTGATCATTTACGAAGTTGTCCTATTTCAGTTAACCAAATGTTGTATGCGATTAATAAACCCTGGTTGGTTTTATTGCTGAACTAAGTTTTAACTAAGTTTTAAGTTGCATTTGATCATTTTCCTGCTCGTAAAATATAACGACGATGCTTTTGTAGTGTTAATTGCTTCTTGTATGTAGCGTGGTACCTAGATGATAGAATTTAGAGTGTATTCCGTAGCAAACAGCGGGCTGTAATTATAATTATTTAATTTGAAGCCTGCACAAATAATACTAAAACGTTATGACACGAATTCAAACTGATTTAAGTATTAATTCACTGTGACCAATTCTTTTTTTAAAAGAATTTGAAAGCACTGACTGATTTAAAGCCAAAGATCTATTTGTCATATGTTTCCCTACTCTGCTACTCGTGTTTTACTCAGTTGTGGTCGATGTAAAGTGATGTTTATTAAAGAAGAGACTTGTTTGGTTAGTTAAGTGTTGAACTGAGCTCTCAGACAGTTTCGTTGTGGTTTAAACAATGCTTTTTGTACTTTGTATGAGTTAAAACTGCAGAGTGTTGCAAGAGATTTTGTTGCAAATTTTATTCTTTTTTAGTTTACATTATTTGCGGATCCTACTGATATAGTAAAAGTTTTTCTATTTAATATAAGCATGTTTAAGCTTTATTCCAGCGTCTCATGAATTCACTGAAGCTAATGTATTAGCTCTATCTGAGAGTCTTGTGTGAGTTTTGAACACGTGGCCTACTATGTGTCGGGCAGGAGTTCAACCAATCCTAGCATCCAACTAATGAATCATTGTATGGCCTGACAGTTAGCACAAGAATTATTGCTTCATTATCATTAATACTTACTACTGAAAAAATTACCACAATTACAGGAAACAAATTTGTTTATGCAGTAGTGCACGTGTTGTTCGAGGTGACAAAGCAAAATCATAGGTAGGCCACGGGAAAGCACCTTATATGCCACATATCCCAAATTATAGGCATCATTAGGGTTTGGTAAAATCTTAGATTTTGTGGTCGTATGATCTTGTTAAGTGCTCTTAATGAACATGTAAACAGAGAAGAGTTGCTGGAATAAAAACCACCGACCTGCTGTTAGGCAAAACATTACTATAGATGTTTTCCAAAGAGATTAAAAGACTAGCTATTAGAGAATTGTTCAGGCACAGTATATCTGTTTAACATCAGTTTTTCAATTCATATCGACATTGACAACCAAATCATCTACAATTTTCACACGTTGGTATGCAGTGGAATATTGATATTCTATGCTGATTGTGCCATTCAGACTTTAAAGTAGCACACAAGGATCAGGTTCTTATCATTCAGTTAAATCTTCATCCTAGCCTGCTCCTGACATATTTCATAAGTTTTCAAGATGAAGACAATTAGTGTAACACTTAAAACTTGTAGTATTCTCTATGGAATAATTATAATTCTACCAGCCTAACACGCACATGCTACTATGCAATCTTCATGACACTTGCATTATTAATAAGTTATATGCCTCAAGAAGTGTAGGCTTTATATGACTTGGACCTGCCACTAGGCAGTGCACTAAGAGAGAGAGAGAGATATATGTCTCGAGCTGCTTCGATTGCATTTGCAGGGACAGATAGAGAAATTTATTAAGGGGACCTGAATAATTTTTTCTCCCAGTACTAGATCGTAGCTTGCGAAAATCTCGTCTAACAGTACCAGATTGTAACGTAGACCACTAGATGGTAGAGTGATATCAGGCTGAAATCTCGGTCTTCCTCCTCTCTCTTTCCTCATTGTACAATAGAGTGATAGCAGGCTTAAAGCTTGGTCTTCCTCCTCTCTCTCCTCATTGTACAATAGAGCGATAACAGCCTTAAAGCTTGGTCTTCCTCTTATCTCTCCTCATTGTACAATAGAGTGATATCAGGCTGAAATCTTGGTCTTCCTCCTATCTATCCTCATAGTACAATAGAGTGCTATCAAGCTGAAATCTTGGTCTTCCTCCTATCTCTCTCCTCGCAGTACCATATCCTAGCGTACACGACGCCCAGCACAACGCTAACCACGCCCAACCCCAGCACAACCCCGAACAGCTGTACCAGAGACTCCGCCCCTACTGGGCTGTCCTCTGACGTCACGTCAGGCGCCAGTGACGTCACAGTGGATGACGTGGCAGTGACGTCAGTGGATGAGTCATTGAGAGGCGAGACATGACGTAATGAGGTACGGAGAAGACTGGAGGTTTGCTGCCAGAGATGGCCTATGCGCTCCATACACATCTGCCGCCATTGTAGCGGCATTATCTGTTGCAGTATCAATCAATCAATCTATTTGTATAAATCAATCAACCACGAAACCAATCATCAGCAAATAAGTCTTTTCATCCATCCAGCGAAATAAATAACTAAAATAATTATGAAACTATGATATCCAGTGGTTCCTGACACATTCGAACTACATAAGTCTAATATGATATCAAAAGATTTATATCACACGACCTATATCACGCGACGTATATCACATGACCTATATCTCACGACTTGTATCACACGACCTATATCACACGACCTATATCACACGACCTATGTCACACGACCTATATCACACGACCTATATCACAAGACCTAAATCACACGACCTATATCACATGACTTATATCACACGACCTTTATCACACGACCTTTATCACACGACCTATATCACAAGACCTATATCACATGACTTATATCACACGACCTATATCACACGACCTATATCATCAAATGACTTATATCAAACGACCTATATCACACGACCTATATAATATATCTATATCACATACCTATATCACACTACTTATATCTACATATATACCTATATCTAGAAGCTCTATATCCGAGTCCAGAAGTTCCGTTAAATAAGTCAATTTCCAGGCTTCATCCACAGCGTCTCCCATTGGTTGATTGGAATCAGTGGACTGATCCTGAGTAACGTGAGGATATGTGAGGGTATATGCTCCACCAGAGAGAGAGAGAGAGAGAGAGAAATGGTTTACGTGTCGGTCTCAGTTCCTATTCAATGGTTGAATAGGAGAGATCAAAGAGAAAAGCCTTCAACGGTCTATGAAACTGTTCATACAGAAGGAAAGGATGTTCAGGAATAGATGAGGGGGTGCGCAAAGTGGAAGGAAGAGAATTCCAGATCTGACGAGCAGTGTGCTGGAAGGAGCGCTTGGAGAGCTTACTGCGAGAAGGAATGCTAGGTCGCTGTAGAGTATTAACTTAGAGGACCCAGTAGATGACTGCATAGAAGAAGGCTGTCTCACTAGTAATAAGTGGGACATGTCACCTTTGACACGATCCAGCTACCGTCACAAAAATTAAGCTAACAGCAAATTCACTAGTTTTAACTTTCGCAAGGTTACTTTTGCAAGTTTTATTAATAAGGCGCAAAATGCAATAGCATGCAGAATGCTGTAGTAATTAATAAGTTAATTAGATTGCGGTTGGAAAGTTGACTTTTTAAGCAAAAGCGAGCAGAAAACCAAGGTGTCAACAAATGGTAAAACTATGTAGTAAAATAAAAACAAAATCATAGATTTGGTGAATGTTTGTGGAATTCTTCCCGTAAAGAAATAAACTGAAGTCGCCTCCAGTTTCCATTAACGTCTAGTGGAAAGAGATGACGCGCTCCGTCAGTTCCTTTAATTAGTCCCAGCATAGGATCCAAATCATCCCAGAGTTCAACGTCCTTTTCATCTGATGAACAGGGTTATATATATATATATATATATATATATATATATATATATATATATATATATATATATATATATATATATATATAGATACTGGGTGAGTAAAAAAAAGAATTACACATGCAAAAAGTTTGAATATCTCAGGCTATTGTTAATATTTTTAAATCAAATTTTTACCAAATACTAAAGGACTCATTTTTGATGGGGTGGCCCATCATATATATATATATATATATATATATATATATATATATATATATATATATATATATATCTATATATATATATATACAGACTGCGTAAAAAACTGACCCCCAACAAAAAATTTTCTATAACTTTTTTTATCTGATGTCTCTCTATCATGTAACTTTAAGCTTTTATTCATGGTCCAATTGGGCACATATACCGAAAAAGTGATTGCAATAAATGCACCAAAATTCGAATTACAGATCTTTTTGCGCCATGTCCCAACCTTTTATAAATTTCCTACATAAAATTTCCTATAACTTTGGTATCTGATGTCTCCGTATCACATAAATTGAAGCGTTTATTCATGGTCCAATTCTACATGTATGCTGAAAAATATGTGGAAATATATTTACCACAATTCGAGTTACAGATCAATTTGCGCCATGCCCCTACCTCTTATATATTCTCCAAGCAGTTTATCACTGTAAGTCACTATAAGTTGCGGATACAAAAACTTCATGAGTAAGGTAACGGGGTGAAAAGAATAAAGCAAGCCTATCCGCTGAAAGGATGGTCCTTGTCAACTATTAAAAGAGTATTTGTCGGAAGATTGCAGTGAGAGAGAGAGAGAGAGAGAGAGAGAGGGCAACTGAAAGAAAGGCGGGCAGTGGCTGGCCCAAAAGTGCCAAAATTCCTGCTAATATTGCTGCTGTTGAGGTATTAATTGGTTCTCAGGAAGGAGAGCCTGTCATAACACACAAGTCATAACACACGTCAGATATCTCAAGTACTCGGGGTTCCTGCCGTAGCAGTTTGCATGATTGCTACTACCAAAACAAAGAATCAACGAAGAGTTCTAACAGGCGTATTCGGTGACAAACTGCTTGGAGAACCTATAAGAGGTAGGGACAAGGCGCAAAATGATCTGTAACTCGAATTGTGGTACATATATTCCATGAATTTTTTAGCATATGTGTAGAATTGAATCATGTATTATCGCTAAAATTTGCATGATAAAGGGACATCAGATACCAAAGTTACAGAAAATTTTCTGTAGGGGGTCAAGTTTTTTTGACGCAATCTGTATATATACAGTGTCTAGGTACTCCCTGTGCCGCTATAGGTCGCCTCTTACAAACATGCAGCTTTCGTTTGACTATCGTTAATTATTTATAGGGTATTATGAGAGAGAGAGAGAGATAGGGAGAGAGATAGATAGATAGGGAGAGAGAGAGAGAGAGATAGAGAGAGAGAGAGAGAGAGCGGGTGTTGGTTGGATTAGGTGTGTCACACATAAACACAGCGCTGCGTGAAGCGGCTTATAGATTTAAATCAGCTAACCGTGACCGATATTATTACACCGAGTATATATATATATATATATATATATATATATATATATCTCACTCTCTGCTATCTCGTTTTCTCTTTTTCCCCTGATTTTGTTGCATTTTATAATCATGATCTCTCGATTCAAAATTCTATTTCACTTTTTCCACCCTTCTAATATCATTTCTCTTTTATCTGTCTCTCTTTTCCTTATCTTTCATAATTTTCAATAATGAAATCTATAATTAAATACTACAATTACTTAATATTTACTTTGTGTAATTGTTTTGTAAGATTATTTACAAACTCTAAGACCAAAATTACATCTAATTAATCAGTCTAATTAATCTGTATTAATTGATGTTATTAGTTTGCCAGTATTAACTGGCATATTGAACTTGCACGTTTAGTTGTTGTTATCATTTATTGGATTATCATGAGTCTATTAAACTATAACTGTTCTTTAGAAAAGGCTGGCAAAGCTAATGTTAGCGTCAGTTTCCTCACTCGAAAGCGATGCCAGTGACGGGCGAGCCCAACAACATATGACTACATATTGGAGACATATGACAACATCGAGCAGTGTGATAGAGAATTAGGCCTATGTTATGAAGGAAAGACTGACCGAGTATTTATTTGCTATATTACTACTAATATTGTACTAAATGCATATTTTAATAGATCGTGCATGTCGACACTCATTTTGGATTATAGTAATTTTAGTTTGTTACACCCGATGACGATTTAGCCTACCATACGTGCCCATGCGACTATTGTTGTATGAGAAGGCTAGCTTTGTAGGTACCACACCTAGCATTGTATGTCTCGTAGGCTTTCCACATACTACATCACAAGAGATTTTACCACCTTAATTCCCCATATTGCTGCCTAGGCTGATATATTAAAATTTAAATTAAAGGGTTTGGTAGTAAATTTACTAACGAGGTAGATTTTAAATATAGAGCCGAGAGAACTGTCATAATATATATTGTGATAGTTTATTTATTTATATTCAGTTTCGTTCTGTTTGTTATTTAAATCTGCCATATAATGGTGAATAAAGGAATATGTATACATGTAGGCCTATGTATTCCTTGGACTGATTACCCGGATTTTGGCTGGCACCGTTTATGGACCCCTCGCTCTGATATGAGCGAGGGGTCCTCGCTCTGATCTGATATGATCTGTTTATGGACTCCCTCGCTAAGATTTCTGATTGTAGAATGCGCCGACTGCAGGATTTTTATCACTGAAGCGTCTGGTAACAGGGATAACAAGTGACAACTACTCCACATCACATCCTTTAAATCATCTCTCTCTCACAATACAGCCTTACTCAACACCTATACAATCATTCAAGCATTCAAGAGCTGACTGGTAGGTGGAGAGGCGCCGATATAATATAGCCTGCCTATGCAAATAAACCCATCTAGGCTGTTCAACACTACACAATGGATTAGGCTGAACACTGTGGGACAATATTGTGCAACGAAATAGCTTGAGAATATTGTAATAGAAGTGAAAGCGCATAGAGTTGTATAGAGAGAGGGGGCGAGTGAGAGAGAGAGAGAGAGAGAGAGAGATAGAGAGAGAGAGAGAGAGAGAGAGAGAATACAGATAGGTGAATGGGTAACACAGCTAAAAATCTGAGAATATATAGTATAAAATGGGAATAATAAGAAGCAGACAAAGAATGAATAAACAGCGAGCCTAGGCTACTTTACCTGACGACACCTAGTGTAGTGTTTGACTGTTAGAAATCTCTGTGAAAACAGACTAGAGTGTTTACTATCATCAGAAGTAAAGTAACCCCATCCACTGACGGACCTCTTTCCGTTAGAGACCAAGGATTATTGGGGATAAATTAAACCGGTAACTGAGACGCTTTAGCGAATAGGAAGACTGGAACTGGATATATCGGATATCTTTCCTCGTCGTTATCTTTAACTTTTAATCAGAAATAAATAATCTCTGGAAGCATGATGCAGTAAGTGAATTAATTAATTAATTACTGAGGATTTAATTCTATATATCGCATAAAAATAAAAGAAAGTTTCGGAATTGTCAGAGAAACTGTCTGATTTAAAAAAATAAAAATAATTACTTAGTTTAAAGCAACTCCTCAAAATAAGAAGCATATTTTATCAAAGTAAATAATTTTTTATAGAACCTGTACATTTAGAGATACAGATTGAGATAATGTAACAATCAATTTGATTGCGTCAACTGATTGAGTCAATTGATTGACCGGTGCGTTGCTCATTTGAGAGAGTGATAGTAATATATACCGAACATGTTTATAATAAAGATAGAGAGAACGAGAGAGCGAGAGAGAGAGATAGAGACAGAGAGAGAGATAGAGAGAGAGAGAGAGAGAGAGATAGATAGAGACAGAGAGAGAGAAATAGAGAGAGAGAGAGAAAGAGAGAGAAAGAGAGAGAAATAGAGAGAGAGAGAGAGAAGTGAGAGAAATAAATTAACATATAAATGACATAGCAAAGATCATTAATATGATTCAACAAAAGATATTATCACTTAATCAATCAATCATCATCATCATCATCATCATCATCTTCCCTTGAATCCCAGTTTAACTAGGGTCGGGATACGAATAGACTGTCTCAAATCCTCTCTGTCCTATATTATATCATCAGTCAATCCCCTATTTGAGACTTTCCATTCGTTTAAATTTTTGTAGCAATTTCTGGAGCCTAGGCGCTCACCAACCGCATGCCCTTTCTGACGTTGGTGTGGATCTTAGTGCTTTAGTTGCCTTCTACGACACGTGCAGTCACCGGTTGGTCAATTCTTCAAACAACCCGGACACAACACGTGGAACACTTAATCGATAATTTATTTAATTAATTAATCAACAATATAAGCTACAGAATTATAAAATCTCAAGAGATATTGATCGAAAAATTGACAGAGCGATTGATTGATTAATGATTATAAGGTTAATTTACAATCAGTGAATGAGTTGAGATAGCTAATAAATGAAATTTTTAACGTACGTCTTGTCATCAGCAGAAGACTTAGAGGACATTAATAGACAAAGATGGTTTTACTTGTAATTTGAAATATACTACAATGCTTTTGTAAATCTGATATCTCTCTCTCTCTTTCTCTCCTTCGCTCTCTCCTCTTCCTCTCTTTCTCTCTCTCTCTCTCCTACTACTAAAATGTTTTGATAGTGAAGTGGCTAAGGGCGTTAGGTAACGGCGTGAACTTTTAAATGACAGATTCTGAGGTGAATTAAACCTTCGTGGGTTCGATTCCCAGCTGCGCTGATCAGAGAGTAAATCTCGGACATTCACTAGACTGGTTATACGGAAAATAATCTAAATTGCCAAAAGCGTTTTTAACCTGTGGTATTAAAAGTTATAGATATCAGCGTAGTGTTTCAGTACACTGTAATGCCTGTTACTATTAAAGTAAAGAACGCAACAAGTGCCTTTCAGAGGAAAACATAAAACTGTCATTTATGTAATTAGTAAAGTGTAAAAGAGAGCGCATGATCTTATATGAAAATTGCTCGAAGTGCACATGTATGTCGATGTAATGAACTATCAATGAAAAAAGTCTAAATAGCCTACCATGGAGTAAGGAGACTGCGACGATTATTGGTTTAAGTTTATCCACTGGTTATCAGGAGCCATTGTGAAGCTTTGTCCTCTGCTTCTGCCACCACTAGACTCTCATCACAGTTAAACACTTCTTCTTCATCTTCTCTAAGTGCCGTGATGCCGTGCCTGTTCCAAGCCTGGGCGGTCATGGTCATATTCCTCCATATGTCTCTGTTCATTGTTGCTCTGATCATCTCTGTTTCAGTTAACTGCATCCATTTGCTAAGACTCTTAATAAACGTCATTCGTTGTCGACCCTTGCATCTTTTTCCTTCTATTATTCCTGTCACTACCGTATTTTCAACTATAAAATAAAGTTAAACACAAAATAACTTTAAATAATATTATAATTATTTTTTAAAAAAATTTTGTGCCTAGGACGTACGGAGGGTTCGCCAGTGGTAACCCTGGTGTGACATACGACGCCGAGGGGAGGCTGCAATACAACGCTGCCCCGCCCGCGTCTGTGGCGGCCCCTGCAGGTCCCGCGGGGGTCAGGTCTAACTTCTTCTGGCGCTCGTCTGCGAGCACACCGGTCCAGAACGTTCAGACTCGCTGGAGTTTTCTGCCTTGGAACAGAGCAGAGCCCGCGCCCCCCACAGCAGCCACCCCCCTCGTCACCCGCACTAGATATGATGATTACGCTATGCCTGGTCTGGGGTTAGTGATTTCTAGATATGTGTCTATTTGTCTGTCTCTCTCTCTGTCTGTCTCTCTCTCTCTTACTCTCTCACTCTCACTCTTTGGCATAAAATTAAGATAGAGTATTTAGGCCCTTGATCTGCGAGACTATCATTGAAAATAATATGACAATCATCATCATCATCTTCCCTTGAATCCCAGATTCCCAGCTTAACTAGGGTCGGGATACGAATAGACTGTCTCAAATCTTCTCTGTCCTACATCATATCATCAGTCAATCCCGTATTTGATACTTTTCCATTCGTTTAAATGTCAATTAAAAATCCCTAAAACAAAATCTGCAAACTTCTGCTCGCGAACTAAGATATACAATAAAATGAATTAAGATTACGGCTTGAATGAAAATTTCGCGATTTTATGTGAGATCGAACTCACGACCTGCTGTATTTCAGACTTATCTGCTACTGGAAAGGCCTCAGTTGCTCTAAATGAGTGTCGCTGTGGGCATGGCATTGCCCCAAGATAGAGGGCATATTTCAGCCATTAGTAATTGTCTGAAATTGATTCCCAGAGTTCTTCCGTTCAGTATCAGAACTGTTATAACATACTTTGGACTGATTTTCTGGATTTTGGAATTTGCGCCTTTTTGGACCATCTTTTTGCTCGCCGGCTTGATTTTGCCTCAATAGTGCTCGATGTTGTCATTGATGACTGTAGCACTCTAATTGTTTGCTATTATTATAAGCAAAAAGGTCTAACTCGACATCTTGAGGAAAAATGAATGACTTATTGAATATTAGGCTGAATGAATGATTGATTGACTGACTAATTAATTGAATAATCGCTTGACTGACTAATTAAATAATTGATTGACTGACTGACTGATTTATTGGTCGATCGATTGACTGATTGATTGATTGACTCACTAATTGAATGACTCACTGATTGATTGAATAACTGATTGATTACCTGATTGATTGATGGCACAATTGATCACCTAGGAGATTGACTTATTGATTGACTGACTAACTGAATGATTAACTGATTGATTGCACGATTGATCTCCTCTGAGACTGATTGATTGATTGATTGCTGTAGGTACAGAGAGTTTGTTCGACCACCAGCAGTGACTACTATGACAGAGCGCCGCACGGCTCTGCCAGCCACCAGGTCAGATCAGCTGGTGGTGGAGGAGATGAAGATCTACAATCAGAGACCTCCCTGGTGGTGGCTCTTCATCGTGCTGGGCATCCTCCTCATCGTCCTCGCCATCGTCAACATCCTCTTTTGTGTCGAGAAACACTACTACTGTCGCATCTGGACTGGCATAGCTGTACGTCTCTCTCTCTATGTGTCTGTCTGTATTTGTCTGTCTGTCTGTCTGTTTCATTCTCTCTCTCTTAAACACTACTACTGTCGCATCTGGACCGGCATAGCTGTACGTCTCTCTCTGTCTGTGTTGCTGTCTATGTATCTGTCTCTCTGTCTGTGTGTCTGTCTCATTCTCTCTGTCGGTAACACTACTAATGTCGTATCCGGACCGGCATAGCTGTACGTCTCTCTCTCTCTCTCTCTCTGTCTGTCTCACTCTTTCTCTCTGTCTCTCTCTCCCTCTATCTGTCTGTCTGTGTGTCTGTCTAACTAATCTAACAAACTAACTAAGCGTAGCTCCTGGAGTGATAAAAACTTCTTTACCCGCATGATACTAAGTGATGCAACCAAACTATAGCTAATCTATGTTTAAACTACAATATTTGTATTTGTATTATTATGTCATTATTTCCACACGTAATTTCTGTATGGTAGTTGTGTTCGTATGTTCCATTTCGTATATTCGTATATGATTTACCTGCGTTTATATACATGTATATGTGTGTGTATATATATATATATATATATATATATACTGTATATATATATATATATATATATATATATATATATCTTAGTCCACTACCTACTGGCAGGTCCATGGTATACAACGCATCCATTCCTCTCTGTCTTCCTCTTACCTCTTCATGTCCACATATGAGTGAGTCTTTATTAGAGTGAAGATGTTGTTAGATTGTTTTGAAATAAACGAAGCTATTATGAATGACTACAAGATGGTTTTGTTGTGTGGTGTTCAGTTGATTGTTTTCGGACTGGTTGGAGCAATACACAGGGGAGATTACTACCGCCGTAAATGGAAGGTAAAGCTTATTTTGTCGTAATTAGGAATTTAATTTAGTTAATTAGTTTATAATGTAACGTTAATATTACTAACTTGTAATTTGAGTTATGTAAAAGTGCTCCCGCGCATACCGCAAGCCGAAAAGACTGTATAACCAATGTTAGCATATTAATTCGCCGTCCACCCAAAAGGAGCTCAAAAGAACCTTCACGGGAAAAATGTTCAAGTATTTTATTGTCAAATATTATGGTAAAAAGTGGTATTTATTTTTAATTTATAGAATAAGCTAATATTGAGATAAATAAAGAAAATAATGCGGTTATTTATAAACAATGATAATATCCCCGTGTTGTGTACTTGTCGTTTGAAGAATTTGACTAACCGGTGACTGCACGTGTCGTAGAAGGCGACTAAAGCTCTAAGATCCATATCAACGTCAGAAAGGGCATTCGGTTGGTGAGCACCTAGGCTCCAGTAATTGCCACAAAACTTAAACGAATGCATTTAGAAAGTCTCTTCGTAGCCCGACCCTGGTCAAACTGGGATTTAAGTGAAGATGATGATGAAGAAGCTTAGAATATGGAAATGACCTCTTTTGTATGCTTTGTAGACTTCGAGAAGGCCTTTGATAGGATTGATTGGATAACGATGATGGCTATCTTAAAATGAATAGGAATTGACTGGAGAGATAGAAGACTAATTTTGAACTTGTACATGAATCAAAGAGCAGTAATCAAAATCCAACAAGAATACTCAGAAGAAGGTGAAATAAGACGTGGAGTAAGACAAGGTTGTAGCATTTCGCCTCTGCTGTTTAACATTTACGCTGAGGCAATGATGGAGGAAGCCATGGAAGACTTGGAAGAAGGAATAAAAGTAGAAGGGAATTTGTTACAAGATGTACGATTTGCAGATGACCAAGAAATGGTAGCGGGCAGCGAGATTGGACTGCAGAAGATAATGGATAGGCTGAATGATACGGCATTGAGATATGGCATGAAGATTAATATAAAAAAGGCGAAAACTATGAGAGTATCCAATAATAAAGGTGAAGTTAATATCACAATAAATGGTACGAAATTGGAACAGGTAAGGAGTTTCAAATTTGGGTCATTCTATAACCGATGACGGGAAATGTGAGACGGAAATATGCAGTAGGATTGCACAAGCAAAAGCGGCCTTTGGAAATAGAAAGAAAATGTTAACAAAAAGTCTAAAGAACGACACAAAGATAAAGATAGTGAAAAATTTGGTTTGGATCACGCTATTGTATGGATGTGAGACATGGACCTTAAGGAAGGAAGATATTAGGAAACTGGAGGCGTTGGAAATGTGGATTTGGAGAAGAATGGATAGGATTAGCTGGACTCAAAAGGTTACAAATGAGGAAGTTCTGGAGAGAGTTGGCACAGATAGACAGTTGATAAATGTATTAAGAAATAGGAAGAAGAGATGAATAGGACACATTCTAAGGGGGGAAGATCTATTAAAAGAGGTCATAGAAGGTAGAATGGAAGGAAAACGAGGCAGGGGCAGGCCGGGATTAGGTATGGTAGATGATTTAAAGACCCACTCATATGTGGAATTGAAGAGGAAGGCGGAAGACAGAAAAGAGTGGAGGCGTTATATACCATGGACCTGCCAGTAGGCAGTGCACTAAGAGAGAGAGAGAGAGAGAGAGAGAGAGAGAGATGATGATGATATCTGACATTTCGTAAACAAAAAGCTGCATTGCTAGAGAGTTTGCAGTTCATTTACTAGTCCTGAGAAAAATCGAGATTTATTCTCAACTCCGGTAAGCTCTGAATTAATCCCCAGGACTTAGCACAGGAGGACTAGTCCACCGTTTAGATAAAAGTATGTTCATACAAAGTACACATTGCTGTGATTCCTTTCTCTATCTCTCTCTCTCTCTCTCTCTCTCTCTCTCTCTCTCTCTCTCTCTCTCTCTCTCTCTCTCTCTCTCTCTCTCTCTCTATCTCTGTCTCTTTGCCTCTCTTTCTCTCTCTCTATCTCTCTCTCTCTCTCTCTCTCTCTCTCTCTCTCTATCTCTCTCTCTATCTCTCTCTCTCTCTCTCTCTCTCTCTCTTAGCGCTTGCCCACTGGCAGGTAAAACATATAACGCCTCAACTCTTCTCTGTCTCCCGTTTCACTTTTTATGTCCACATATGAGTGGGTCTCTTAATCATACTACATTCCTAACCTCGGTCTGTCTCTGCCTCTCTTTCCTTTGATTCTACCTTCTACGACCTCTTTTAGATGACTTCCTCCTTTGAATGTGTCCTATTAAATTAATTGCGATTCATTCGTAGACTTTAAATTCATTTGAAGTTATTTTAGAACAAGACATTTCTTTTCATAAATAGCTCATTTAACATATTTTAATTCAAATTAAGCATCTGAAGCTACTTTATAGCTACCGATGTATCGACATACTAAAGCGTGCAATTAAAATCTTCCTTCAGAAAGAACCTTATTTCTGTGCTTTCAGTCCTGGCTGTACATAATTGTTGGAGTTATAACCGCCGGAGCCGTGTTTGCTTGTCTGGCGTTCGCCATGGCGACTTTCTGTCACCAGCTGATCGAGATTGCGCAGTTCAACGACAAGGACGCCTACATCGACGAGATGAAGTGGCGATATGATTATCTGCACATCAAGTGAGTCAATCAATCAATCAATCAATCAATCAATCAGTCAATCAATCAATTAATCAATCAAGCCTACATCGACGAGATGAAGTGGAGATATGATTATCTGCATATCAAGTGAGTCAATCAATCAATTAATTAATCAATCAATCAATCAGTCAATCAATCGGTTAATCAATCAAGCCTACATCGACGAGATGAAGTGAAGATGTGATTACCTGCAAATCAAGTGAGTCAATCAATCAATCAATCAGTCAATCAATCAATCAATTAATCAATCAAGCCTACATCAACGAGATGAAGTGGAGATATGACTACCTGCACATCAAGTGAGACACGATAGTCAATCAATCAATCAATCAATTTATCAAGCAATCACTTCAAATATTCTGCTATGGATAGGTAATAATGCTCTCGAATTCAAATGTTGAATGGCCGAGTGGTTAGCTAGATTGTCTGAAAACTGGAGGCTATCGTTCGAATCCCAGCCTCACCGTCTCTGACAGTATCGCTTTTGCTACGGCAGCAGACGTTAAATTGCTTTGAAGCTTTTTATATTTCATTCTAGTAATACTAACCTACCGAAGTTGCCATTTAAATATTTACAATATTCCTGTGATGATTAGCCAGATATGAACTTTTTGCACTTTCTGGTGGTCGCAAGATGAAATGAATATTTATATTTTTATTAAAGTGACAGATAGAATTTAAATTATTGACTTAATCCTAATTATTAATGTGGTGACTCTATGATTTGATATCATTTGAACAAATAAACGTTTCCCATTAACACCACTTTATTCTGGCTAAGCTCTTGTCAAATACGCATCTATCATAAACTCTTCATCGTGATGTTCAACAGGTTAGTAAATCCGCAAACAAGCCCACAAACAATCCAACAATTTATCAATCAATCAGTCAACCTCTGCAGATTTAGTGTCGGATTAACAGGGATAATTACTCAAGAATTAAATCGAGAAATACTGTTTAATAATTGAATAAAATAGAGTTGATAACTTATCTAACAATGTTTATGCATCATTTCGTTATACCCACTTATCTATGCTTATGCATCATTTCGTTATACCCACTTGTGTCTCACTCGTGTGTCACTCGTGTGTCACTCATGTGTCACTCGTGTGTCACTCGTGTGTCACTCATGTGTCACACATGCGTCACACATATTTCACTCAATTGTAAATCACGTGTTAGGCCTAACATCATCATCAACGACGACGTGGAGACGAACATTTGGCTCTGCTTTGCTCTAGACGGAGTGGCACTCATCATACTTTCCATTGCCTTCCTCGTACCCACAGCCACCTGCTACGTCATCGACCGCTTCTACAACTCTAACTGGGTTATCACTAGAAGGGTGAGTCTTCTTATCACTTATCAGACTTTATCAGATGCCATCAGATTTCACCGTGTAGAGTCCGGGTCGTTTGAAGAATTTGACCAACCGGTAACTGCACGTGTCGTAGAAGGCGACTAACGATACCAACGTCAGAAAGGGCATTCGGTTGGTGAGCGCCTAGGCTCCAGTAATTGCCACAACACTTAAACAAATGGATAAAAGAAAGTCTATTCGTATCCTGACTCTGATTAAACTGGGATTTAAGGGAAGATGATGATGATGATGATCAGATGCTATCAGGTATTATCAGTCTAAGATCTATCAATATACGTCTTATCAAACTTCGTTTTATGAATTTACTTATTACTCTCAATAAATTATTTGGACGTTCATTTTCTTACGCAGAACCCACAATCTGGAACTCTTTACCTGCTAATCTTCGCTCTTGTTCTTCTCTTTCAACTTTCTTTAGCAAGCTTAAGACATACCTTTTCCCACATAATCAAACTACCCTGACCATTTTTAATCACCGGACTGGCTTTCGTTTAGGACCTAACTTCTCCTCAGAGCATTTCTTTAGCAGATTGGTCTGGGTGAATTGATCTGCCTGCTGGGGACGTCCCTGACATCATCACTGGATGATGTCAGGGACGGACATCATTCAGGACGTTAACGGGCGGACGTTAAACCTTTATTTTTATTATTATTATGTAATATTGAACGTCATACAAGCAAACGACAACAAGTAAGCGTAGCAACTTTGCTATTAAAATAGAAATTGCTAAACTTACAAAGTTTTTCAAGAATGATGTGATACTAAAAATTGCTAAGTCTAAAAGTTCAATCTAAATATAAGAGTTATCAATCAATTAATCTAAGAGTTATCAATCTAAGTCTAAGAGTTATCAATCAATCGATCTAAGAGTTATCAATCAATCAATCTAAGTGTTATCAATCTAAGTCTAAGAGTTAATCAAACTAAGAGTTATCAATCAAACAATCTAAGAGATATGAATCTAATTTCAGAACTTCTGCGGACACGAAGAAATTTGATTTAGCTTGACTTGGTTTAGTTAACTAAAAATAATAATGAAATAATGAAATACAAATGTATATATATATATATATATATATATTATTTATTATGAAATAATTATTCGAGATCTTCAAAGATCTTGAATAATTCTTTTATGTTAGTTACTCCCAATGTGGTTTTTTGAATAGCTAATTTGGCTGTCTCTGCTAATCACTTTACTCAGAAATACACACTACTAATTGCTTGATTAATGTATGGTTGTAATGAGCAGCTCATCAATTGATTGATTAATGCATGGTTATAATGATCATCTGATTGATTGATTGACTAATTAATGATTTTAATGATCAGTTAATTAATTGATTAATGGTTATAAGGATCAGCTGATTGATTGATTAATGGTTATGATGATCAGCTGATTGATAAATGCATGGTTATAATGACCAGCTGCTTGATTGATTTATGATTACAATGAGCAGCTGATTGAATGATTGATTGTTTTATTGATCAACTGATTGATTGATTGATTGATTGATTGATCAGCTGATTGATTGATTCAGGTGGAGCCATTCTGTGAGCCGAACATCTTCAACCCATGGGGTCAGGTGTCGTTTGGCTCAGCCATGATCTTCGTGGGTATGGTCGTCAACGCCTCAGTGCACGGAAACAAGATTATGTCCTGGCAACAGAGCTATGCTCCTGTCTGGTCCGGAGCTGTCGTAAGTGCCGATCAATCGATCAGTCAATCAACCGATAAGTCAATCAATTTATCGATAAGTCAATCAGTCAATCAATCAATAAGTAAACCAATAAATCAATCAGCCGATCAGCCGATCAGTCGATCAGCCGATCAGTCAATCAATCAATCAGTCAATCAGTATATCAATAGAAAAATCAGTAAAATTATGAACGTGAAATCAGTCAATCCAATCGATCAGTCAGTCAATCAATTTACCAATAGATCAATCAGT